>MKEJ01090014.1:468-11502 GCA_001753735.1 Embelia ribes
CGCGGGCCAATGGAAAAAAATTGATTTTCACTAATAGATAATATAATGCCCCTCTCTTTCTTACCGCTTAAGATTTTAGATGACATGGTCACAGGTCACCTAACATATACTGACAATCATGCATGTATCTGTATGTAAACTGTATGAAATTAGATCCTTATGCATTTCTCGTATATATAATGAACAGATCAACGCATATGATGCAATACATGGGTGTCCTACAGTTTTGGTGCATAATTTTCTCGTGAATGTCATTACTCAATTCTGTTTCGTTCCATAATTTTAATTGAAACATTTGTAGTCCCTACTTTTTTATAAAGAGACAGTTTTGGTTACTAATTGTGATATTGATGATAAATTTGGCGGCTTTCATAGAATTATCCTAATTTTGTAGTTATTATCGTGGTCACAGTAGAAGACTGTACGGACATAATTGATTAGAAAAGACTAATTACTCTTGAGAAACTACAAATGGGTCAATTGATATAATTTTTATTTCTATCCGACGTAATCTGCCACTCTTAAAACTTGGGGACCAGTATTGTTATAATTGAATTGAAAGTATAGGGACCAAATAGAATTTCTGTTGGAATCATAAGATGGAACCTATTAATATGCTGAATTCTTGTCACTATACTTGTGTAGTTAGGCCCTGATCACATTTTCCATTTGGACTTGTTTGTAAATAATTATAAAATATGCTTACGATGCAGTTTCCAGGTCTGGATTGTGTACTTTTCCTATTGTAATTAGCTGGGATTAATTAATCTGAAGGAGCTATTAAACCATATTGCATTCCATCCGTAAAAATAATACAAACTATCCTGCCCAACAAATGGACTCAGTGAATTGTGGTAGTTATTTCCGTGAATTGTGTATTACGTGTTTGTATGAGTATATGTTTATATTGTATTGCCAGTGATTTTTCTGTTTACTGTTGGTATAAATATTATACTTACACTTTTGGATTTGAATGTATGATATCTGTCTACATACAGATGCAAGTAACAAAACACATGCTCACTCGTCTTCCGTTCAATTCTGTTGGTGTAAAACAGAACTTTGTGCGACTGTGGATAGTTAATTCAATTTAGTCTTATTTGGGAGGAAATTGACATGTCAAAACTAGAGGATATTGTTCTCTGTTTTATGCCAATGCTCTTGGATTGTTTTCTTGTAACCTATTTGACTAATCTTGCAATGTTTTTGCGTATCTTTGAACTTTTCAGCCTCTGAGAATGCTTTCAAGGGGATTTTGACCAGCCTGCCTAAGCAAGGAGGTGGTGAATTTGGCAAATTCTACAGCCTGCCAGCTCTGAATGATCCCCGGATTGGTAAATTCCTTCAGCTTGATTCATATTACCAGTTTTCTAATTGTTTTCATTTTCTGAATAGTATTGCAAAGTGATTGTTTAGCTCTCAGCTTAAAATAAATGATAACTGGCTTTGGTGCATGATAAATTGGTTTCATTTCATTTAATCTGTATATTCTTTTAGACCGAAAAGTCAAAAGGAGCTTAGCTCTCAAGGTGTGCGCCTGAGGCTCTAACTCTGCTGTAACTAATTAGGCAAAAAGCTAGTGAGGAGCAACCAAATAAGCCAAAAGAGTCTAAACTTATAATTAATGTTTTTTAAGGGAATGGAATTTATTGTTGGCTGGAAATTTGGTATTATATATATATATATATATATTTCAAGTCAATTATTATTATGAACGCATGTTACAATCATGAACATTAGTTACTGGTGCTCACTGGTTTCTTGTATCCTTTATATATATACTAGTTGACTCGAAGATACTTTCTGAATTTTTTTAACATTAGTTACTACGAACTCGTTGCAATTACGAACAGTAGTTACTGGCACTTACTGGTTTCTTGTATCATTTATATGTATACTAGTTGACTCGAAGATACTTTCTGAATTTTTTTAACATTAGTTACTACGAACTCGTTGCAATTACGAACAGTAGTTACTGGCACTTACCGGTTTCTTGTATGTATGAACAGACAAGCTGCCATATTCTATTAGGATTCTTCTTGAATCAGCGATACGTAACTGTGACAACTTTCAAGTCACTAAGGAAGATGTGCAAAAGATAATTGATTGGGAAAATACTGCTCCGAAGCTTGTTGAAATTCCATTCAAGCCTGCTCATGTTCTACTGCAGGTGCTTATCATGACTCTTTAGTCTTCGAATGTTCCATATAGCTATGTCTTTTAGGGCTTAAACTTCTCTCTTTTGCACCAGGATTTCACTGGTGTGCCAGCTGTGGTCGACCTTGCATGCATGCGCGATGCAATGAACAAGCTTGGCAGTGATTCTGACAAGATCAACCCTCTAGTGAGTAACTTTCTCAGCCTGTTCCTATAAGAGTGGTGCACTCTGTAATTGCATTTGGAGATTCTGTTCTTATTTCTCCGGTCCAAATTTAAGTTTGGTTCAACACTGTACTTGGGTGTATAAGAATTCAAATTATGTACTTTAATTTGCTGATTCACCTCATTTGCAGGTCTTGCCCCAATTGCAATTGTTTTTATTTGTCTCTGAACTTACCTTCTCTTTCTGACTCCCAATCTGCTGTAACACATTAACTACCATAATTATATAAAGATATCACATCACGTTTTAATAGATATACTTTGCATCTTTGTGTTTTAGCGACTTTAACAATTATATAGGCTGTTTTTTTATTTTTGTTTTTTTGTCTCCCTGTATTTTGCAAATAATTTTTCCTTGGTATTGTTGTCTAATATATGTGCACGGTTCAGGTTCCCGTTGATCTTGTGATTGACCACTCAGTTCAAGTCGATGTTGCAAGATCAGAAAATGCAGTGCAGGCAAATATGGAGCTGGAATTCCAAAGAAATCAGGAGAGATTTGCTTTTCTGAAATGGGGATCAAATGCATTCCAAAACATGCTTGTTGTTCCTCCAGGATCTGGTATTGTTCACCAGGTATGGCTGCAAAATAAAGGACCTTTTTGTCAAACTGTAGAACTGCTGCTTTAGTTTTATTTCTACTTAGCTGCCTTGGCATCATATATCTGATGTGAATGTTACTGATTGTCTGGAACTACAGGTTAATCTTGAATATCTTGGGCGAGTTGTCTTTAACACCGATGGCATGCTCTATCCAGATAGTGTGGTGGGAACTGATTCCCATACTACCATGATTGATGGGTTAGGAGTTGCTGGATGGGGAGTTGGTGGCATTGAAGCAGAGGCTACAATGCTTGGTCAGGTAAATAATGTGAATTCTAAATTCTAATCATGTTTGAGGACCTTTCTGATCTTAATGAACTGCCAGTGTTAGGCATTTGACTCTTGAAAGCATGTGGGATTTGCATACGAAGAGTGTGAGAGTATTGTCATATGTTTAAGTCCATTTCACTCAATTATGGATTTTTTATTCAGAGATACTCTTTTGAAGAAAGTTTCGACATAAATAGAGTTTACGGTAGAGTAATTAAGTTTTGTTGTTTGGCTTGACGTTTTGCGTTAGAAAGATGTGTAAATGTTCAAAGTATCACTACATAATTGTTAATAAAAAAGATTGTGGTAATAAGTTAAGCTGGTAAGCCTGGTATGTGGACAAGTACGTTTCAAGATAGTGAGAAAGATTTCACTATGTATTAGTTGATTTTATCGTGCTACCTCCAACCTACCAGCAGTATTACCCTAAACAGCAATTTCTAATCTTATGCTTTACCCAATGACAGCCAATGAGCATGGTATTGCCTGGTGTGGTTGGATTTAAGCTATCTGGAAAATTACGGGATGGTGTTACTGCTACTGACTTGGTTCTGACTGTGACACAAATGCTAAGGAAACATGGAGTTGTTGGAAAATTTGTGGAGTTCTATGGTAATATACTACTTCTTAGTTCTTTCGCCCTTGAGTGGGTTTGTAAGTGCTACAACTAATGTTTATTCCTTGTTTATCAAGGCAATGGTGTTGGTGAAATATCATTAGCTGACAGGGCTACTATTGCCAATATGTCTCCCGAGTATGGTGCCACTATGGGTTTCTTCCCTGTAGATCATGTAACTCTGCAATATTTGAAGTTGACTGGAAGAAGTGATGAAACTGTGAGTGTCTTTTAATATGCATGCCTCCATTCTTCATTAAATTAGCGTAAAATATTTAGCAAGTGATGTACTGATGTCCTCTGTCTTCTTGTGTAAAACTTTTACTGAGCAGCGGTGTTTTCTTTTTGTTTCTTCATTTAGGTGGCCATGATTGAAGCATACCTGCGTGCAAATAATATGTTCGTCGACTATAACGAGGCAAGACTCTAGATAATTTCTTCCTAACATTATTGATCGTCTCAAGTATGTTCTTGTGATATAACCTTGTCTCCTCCTAAATACAGCCTCAGCAAGAAAGAGCATACTCGTCTTATCTTGATCTAGACCTTGCAGATGTTGAACCATGTATTTCGGGGCCAAAGAGGTAAAAACAGTTTTATGCATTCCCTTCGGTCTTAATTCAGATTATTAAATAATCATATAATTGTGGTTCTCTCATTTGACAGACCTCATGACCGAGTTCCTTTGAGAGAAATGAAGTCTGACTGGCATTCTTGCCTTGATAGTAAAGTTGGATTCAAGGTATTCTTTTAAAGATGAGTATTCCTACATACATCCACTCATCAATTGACATGTAGGAGTACTTACATATAAGAGAGAAATTATTAATTTATAGCAATATCGTAACTCTTTCTCTAACATGTCAAAAATGATGAACGGATGTATGTTGGAATTTCCTACATACATTTATATAAAATAAAATCTTCATCCTTCTTTTAAATTGTATGGGCATCAGATTGGCACTTTATGGGTTGAAAGTCTAACTTCACTTTAGGCTACCAGTTTTTCTGTACATATTACTAATTTCATACCTAAAACTCAAAAGAATCATACATAACCTGCACTAGACGTGTTCTTTCTAAATGCTCTACTTTCTTCTCTGTTATTTTAATAATTAAAATATTCAACAATGGTTAACCAAATTGTTGTGGATGAGGTATGGAAATGTTGGAAGTTCTAAATCAGTGATTAAGATTTGAAACTAATTAGATTCATAGCTACCTTAGTTTTATGGTATGTGCATAGATTTAAAATAGGAGCTTCCTTGATTTAGCCTTTCATTGGAAGTGTTCTTACTTTTGAATATAATTGTCAGGGGTTTTCTATACCAAAAGAGGCACAAGACAAAGTTGCAAAGTTCTCTTTCCATGGACAACCCGCAGAACTTAAACATGGTAGTGTTGTCATTGCTGCTATCACTAGCTGCACAAATACATCAAATCCTAGTGTCATGCTCGGTGCTGCTCTTGTTGCCAAAAAGGCCTGTGAACTGGGTTTGCAGGTCAGCCATGATGTCCTCATAGCTTGCATACTTCAATATGATGTGAATCATTTGGCTGTGAGATGACATTGATAATCCTATTATTCTTAACAATTTCTCTATTCACTTTCAGGTCAAGCCATGGGTTAAAACTAGTCTTGCCCCAGGGTCAGGAGTCGTCACAAAATATTTGCTCCAAAGGTATGGCTTGTTCTGTTACTACCCGATAACATATTGTCTAATTGAGTATACTGAATTTTTTCCACATTCATATTGATTGTATTCATCTTTCCTTCTGCAGTGGGTTACAGAAGTACTTAAACGAACAGGGATTCCACATTGTTGGATATGGATGCACGACTTGCATTGGAAATTCAGGCGATTTGGATGAATCAGTTGGTTCTGCAATAGCTGATAATGGTAGTGTTTATGTTTCTCTCTGAATTTCTTAGGAATCATTGAGCTTTCTGTTTGCTCTTCATTGTAGATTATTATTCCATCTGAACAGACTATTTACCTTTGCTGTGATCTTGGTGTACAGACATTGTTGCTGCAGCAGTTCTCTCCGGGAACCGTAATTTCGAGGGACGTGTTCATCCCCTCACAAGAGCCAATTACCTTGCTTCACCTCCTTTAGTGGTTGCACATGCCCTTGCCGGCACTGTAAGTAACAAAACTACTTGTTCTTTAGTCATGTCTTGAGGAAATATCCAAACAAAAAAATTAGAACTATTGTGGTAAAGGGGATGGTCATTGGAACCGGAGGTAGAGAGCTATTGCATTTTACTGGAAAGGAAGAATCTAGTGTCCACCTCCTTTTCGCTATTTGTACTTCATTTCTAAGGTTAATTTTAGATTGCCCTTTCTGTTGTCCTTAGAAACACAAGATGAACAGCATGAGGCGCTAAGCATCATTCACCTTTGGTTCATATGGTCTTAAATATTAACCGTGTGGTCATGCCATACAATTGAATTATTTATGCACTATTGCCATGCTGTATGATGAAGCAGACCTTTTTGTACTTAAGCTGGTATCATCTTTATGCACATGTTTGCGTTTACGATTTACTTGTATAGGCATATGATTCTAGTTCTTCATGCAACCTTACTTCTTGTGATCTTAACTTTAGCTGTCATCAAGCCATTACAATTGAATTGATTTTAAGCTGATATGGGAACTTTTTTTCCATTTAGGTTGACATTGATTTTGACAAGGAGCCCATTGGAGTCGGGAAGGATGGGAAGGAAGTTTATTTCAGAGATATCTGGCCATCTTCTGAAGAAGTTGCACAGGTACAAAACACTTATTATCTTTCATAATAATAATAAAGAAACTGCTTTTTTGGGGTAGTCTACTAAATAAAATAAATAAATAAATTATAAAGAGACCGTCATTCGTAACTAACATTTAAGTAATCGACTATTCTCTGGCTGCTATTTTAGGTCGTTCAATCCAGTGTATTACCAAATATGTTCAAGAGTACCTACGAAGCGATCACAAAGGGTAATCCCATGTGGAACCATTTATCAGTGCCTGCTTCTAAGCTTTACTCCTGGGACCCGAATTCTACCTATATTCACGAGCCTCCATATTTCAAGGATATGACCATGGATCCTCCTGGCCCCACCCAAGTGAAGGATGCTTACTGCTTGCTGAACTTTGGTGATAGTATCACTACAGATCACATTTCTCCGGCAGGAAGCATTCACAAAGATAGTCCTGCTGCTAAGTATCTCATTGAACGTGGGGTTGATCGAAAGGACTTCAACTCTTATGGTAGTCGTCGTGGTAATGATGAGGTGATGGCAAGGGGAACTTTTGCAAATATTCGTATCGTGAACAAGTTAATAAATGGGGAAGTTGGTCCAAAGACTATTCATATTCCTACTGGCGAGAAACTCTATGTGTTTGATGCTGCCTCAGTAAGTACTTTACTCAAACTGTGATCATGGTTATAAAACTGTGTTCTTTTATTGGAAAAAAAAAGGTGTTGCAACTCCTGTTTTCTGGCTTTGAAATATGGAAAACCAGAAAATGCAAGACTTGTTTGGATACTTGTTTGCGAAGAAACCGTCATAGCACCTTGACTTTTTAGTCCCTAGAAATTAGTTTTGCCTTTTTTGAAAAGTGAATTTCGAAAGTATAATCTTTTTCAGCTCCAGGCTCACAAAAAGAGATAGAAACCTGTACTTGAAAACTGAAAGACAACCTTATTCCGTTCAGGCATTCTCTTCTTCTGTCAACTGTTTCCAAAACTTTGGAAAACATTCTGGGAACTTGAGTTTGGAACTCACTTTTTCAAACTAACAAGTTCTACAGATGAGCAGTATCACTCAGACCATCATTTACATGATTAATATTTGATATTGTATTGCTGTTGTTCCAGAGGTACAAGGCTGCTGGTCAGGCTACTATTGTAATAGCTGGTGCGGAGTATGGAAGTGGAAGTTCTCGTGACTGGGCTGCTAAAGGCCCGATGTTGTTGGTGAGTACTTGTGTTAAAAAACTGTTAATCGCTTTTATTTCCCAGGACTTAGAAATCTCTGTTCTAGTCTTTTTCATGTCTCTGCAACTATTAATTTGTAACAGGGTGTTAAGGCAGTTATCGCCAAAAGCTTTGAGAGGATCCATCGCAGTAACTTGGTTGGAATGGGTATTGTTCCTCTTTGTTTCAAGGCTGGGGAAGATGCCGACTCACTTGGTTTGACAGGTCATGAGCGTTATACGATTGACCTTCCCAGTAACATTAGCGAGATAAAACCTGGCCAAGATGTTACCGTTCGGACCGATACTGGAAAAGCTTTCACTTGTGTTGTCCGATTTGACACTGAGGTATGAAGTGGAGACCTAATTTATTTTATTTATTTATTTATTATTATTATTATTATTTACGTATCTCAATATATTTGTTAGCAAAATCCCTTTTTTGATGCTAATATTATTTCCATTGCAATTACAGGTGGAGTTGGCTTACTTTAACCATGGGGGTATCCTTCCTTATGTCATTCGACAGCTGAGTAAGCACTGATGTGGTTGATCGGTTTATTTCTGCGGCTTGGATATTGTTGTGAGCTCTAATACAAATCTGCAATGTAATAAGTTTTTGAAGCATATGAAACATTTGTCCTTTAATCGATGGGCAATTTGTTTTCTTCCACCGGCCTGGTATTTCAAGTGTCAAGTTAGGGAAGAACAACAATTTTTTTATAATAAAGTTAGTTTTGTTGTTGAGTATTTCCTTTATTTGTTTGGCTTTGAATACTGCCAGTTTTCTTGTTCGGCTTTTTCTGCAATGGGAGCTGTTGTTGTAGGGTGCATGATTTGTTGGAGGCGAAATTTTCCATTCAATTGACACCCATCAGAGCACATTCATTTGGAGCGAGTGCGTTGCATTTGCCCCTGTTGAATGGCGTGGATATGTCAGATGCGCTCACTTCTAGAGTTACCCTTCTTTTCTGTTGCTTTTTTTTGAAATTTTTGTTAGCGGTGAGGATATGTTGGCCGGGGGAGATAAATTTCATCTCAATAGATTTCATTCATGGATGTTATAAAATTTAAATCATGAATAGAGTGCCTTCGGTTTTAAATTTTTTCAGTCGATGGGAGTGTTATAGATATGGGGATGAACAAATGCACCAGATGCAACCCCATGAATCAACTGAGACGCCTCGCAAATGGGCAATACTTGCCCGTCCGCGGTCTTATGTTAATTACAGTAGGGTCCTGAAATAAGGATTAGACACCAACGAGCGAGATTAATACAAAGCTCAGAAAAATTAGTTGCTGTTGCAAGTGTGATAATGATTCTAATTCTTAGTCTATTAATCAATATCCACACTTGCACTCCATTAAAGTGCTCAGATGTAGCAAGTCTTTTTTACCATGATGATTTAATTTTAAAAATGACTTACAATATGAATATTTTATTTTTTAAAATAAGGAAAAAGTCCCAAGTTATTGCCTATCTTTTGTGTCGTTTCAATTTAACCTTGATCCTTTTAACTTGTTTCTATTTATCACCCTTTTTTTTTTTGTTAATCAATTTAGCACATTACCGTTAATCAATATCAACGATTAATGCAATTTGTGATTACATCTAATTAATGCGTTAACCAGTCGATATATGATTATAGTCATAATTTAATATACTTTGCGCAAAATGGTGTTAATACTCGTGATAAAACAAGTTGGTAAATTTCTTTTGTTGCAAGTTTTAACTCCTGCAAAATATATAGTAATAATTAAAATAGTACGTATAAGTTCTCTTATTATTTTGACCGTAGAAGTGGATCATATGTTTGATCTAACGATCAATTTAACGCCTCTTTTTAACCAATTACGGATAATGTCAATTAACGGTGTTGATTATTAAACTAAATTGATCAACCGAATAAAAGGATATGTGATAAATTAATCAAAGTTATTGGATATGGGGTAAATTGAAATTACATAGGGCTAAATATAAATCTACTCATTCTTTGAAACCAACCTTTTCAATGAAGCTTTTGTGCAGCAGAAATCTTATTTTTTTGGGAAAGCGAAAAATTGCAAGAATGGTCATTCAAGTCCCAAAGCAAACAATTATATTTCAAAGAAATTTGATGTACCGAAATAGAACAGATCATCACAAAAGATATATCAAAATAAAACAAATTTTAAAAAGAAAGTAGCTTATATTCGCGTTTCAAATGAACAAAAACTTGGTAAATGTTCAAGCTCTTCCATTTGTACAAGCTATAAAAAATGTAAAAAAGAAAATACTAAGGCAAAGAAGCTAAAAACTCAAAAATGCTATTTGTTTGCTTACCTAAAATAACCTAACAATATACAACAACAACAATAATACAAGTTTATATCTTAAAATTGCCCAACACTGTCTACCAAGCTTCAAAACTCTAGCCTTTTCAAATTTTTCGACACGCCTTGAAAAAGATATTAGGTGCGATCTTGACTCCTTGTTACTCTCTCTTCTTCTTAAGCATCAAGCCTTAAATGCCTCTCCCGGAATGTGCTGATGAAGATGGCCCGGTTATAGAGGATGACGGGTTGACAGAGGTGTAACTCGGGCCATATCCAATAAGGGATTGATATCAGATTCGGCAATTCATTCTAATAGCTTCCGAATCTAACATTTAAAATAAAAGAATTGCAAGAAATGAGTTATTCTTCATTTCATAATTAGAGAATCTACACGAAAAAAATAAACAATTTTTCTAAATTATAACTTTAACCACTGTTGACACTAATGCATTGCCTGTAAAGTTAACCTTTTATAGACAAGTTGTTAGTTTTATTCACAAACATTTATTAGTCAACAAATGATGAAAATAGGACCAAAATACATTTTATCAAACTAAAAATCTTTTAGTGTCAAACACATTAAGACGGTATGTGTTGTCCCTAAATCTCTTATTCTTTCTTGTAGTGTTAACATAAGTATGCTCAAATATATATATAATCTAGCTTATATATATATATAACTATATTATAAAAGTGTGAAGACTCTCTACAATTTTCTCTATTTTACAATCCGGAAATGTCCTTCTCACTGTTACAAATTTATAAGTATTTTAGTTAATAATTTGAACCAAATAAGAATAATAATGTATTTAACAAAACATATATATTACCATTTATCAAAATATCTTATTTTAAAAGATATTACTTGTGATAATTATAGT
>MKEJ01090021.1:0-14553 GCA_001753735.1 Embelia ribes
CTCGAAATCATATTTTCAGTTTGACAAAGAGGAAAAAAAAATCTCTTAAAAAGGGAAACACTCACCCCTCGGTTCCTCTAGCCAGGTCGAGCTCATCTCGGGTCGGTTAGGGAATCCGGGGCGTGACATGCACGAAAAACGAGAAATATGAAAGAGAGAAATGGAAGACCAGACTTATGCCAAAATGATCTTTACGATACGAGGTTGAATAATCTCCGCCTTTTAATAAAATTCAAGCTCCGTAGCTAGATAATATCAAGCTCTTAGGGTTTGATAACAATTGAGTCTATTTCTCTTTCTCACTTTAATTTTTCAAAAATGATGGGAAGTTGAGAGAGAATGAGGGCTATGAAGTTGAAAAGTAATAGGGTTCATGAATTTCTAACGCTAACTGGGTGTAATGGTACACCGACTGGGTGTACTGGTATACCTTTTGGGTGTCGGCTTCCAATGAGTTCTAAATCCTTAACCCCCCTGCCTTGCTAACCTGGTGTAACGAGTGTACCGGTATACCACTAACACCAATATATCCCTTGGTGTGCCGGCTTTCAGTGAGTTCTGAATCAATAATAGAATATGTGTACCGGTACACCCCCATTGTTGTACCGGCATTTCGGCCTCCCACTAACAACCAACCAACAAAATTTTCTACCGGGGAACTGCCTCATACCCCGCAAGGGGCGGCTTCCCCCTTGATCCCCGCGACTTGATCGGACAGGTAGAACCCTGTACCGGTCTGTTAAAGCGGCAACAAAAGTCACGGTATAAAACAATAATGCTACTACCAACAGACCCAGACCACACACCGCATTACTATGCAATTCGTCCTTATAACCATGCTACATAACTATGCACAATGCAATATACACTACATACTACGCATATACATATAATCCATGTATACTATGTAATAATAGTATTATTTACAATGCATAATATTATTATTAAAAATGAAAACTTTTAGTCGAGTTTTCTGGATGTTACATATAACGTTAATTATATGAAGTGCATTTTATCTTAATATAAAGTAATTTTTAAAGACAATGTTAAAATGGTTCAAATAGTATCAAAATGGTCTTATTGAAGCCATTGGGTAGAAATCGATAAAAATTAAAACTTTGGTAGTAAAATTGATAAATGATCAAACCTTGGGGGTGGTTTTGATAACTGCCCTAAAAATTAAACCAAAACAATTTGTTTTATTTTTTTATAATTACTAGAAGAAGAACATGTGCGTTGCACGTGGTATCTTTTTCGATATAGTAAGATAATGTAGTTGTATCTCGTTCCTATATTCTAATTAAGTTCTAATGCATAGAAAAATATTGCAAGAAGAGAAATATAAACTTCTTTTGACAAAAAATTACTTTTTCAATAAAATATTAGTCAATTTTATATATTACTTGGGTTCATCTATATTAAAATTTCAACTTGATAAATCCATTTGAATTAATCGCCTTTACAAGAGTAATAAATAAATTTGCATGACGAATGATAAAGATATAGAAAATAATTAAATTAAAAAATTTAAATAAAAAAATAACAATATTAATGAAATTATTCATTACCAGCTAAAATAAACAATAATATAAGAAACCCCAAGAGCAACAGATAATTGTGAGATATTAAATGACAAATCCATAAATGTAAATAATCTGCAGGAGTTTCAGTTGTAAATAACTTTTACTCAGTAGAACACTTGAAATCCAATAAGAATGAAGATTTTCATATCACGTGTGACTGATAAATATTATTATTATAATACTTCAAGTATTTCTCGTTCTTTCTTTTTATTTGTCTTAACTAGTTCTTATGTCATATTCTCTCCATCTAATAATAATTGGATGGTTCGATTTGACATACGATTTTAGGAAATTTCAAATTTAAATTTTGAATTGAGTACAAAGGATCAAGTTTGTCATTATCAATCATTGGGTTGACTTTACCATAATGAATAAGAAGGGACAAAAATGTTAATTCACTTTACTTTGTAGTGATTACATATTTTCTAAAATGATAATGTTTAATTATATTTGGACATCTTAATTTAGAAATGTGACCGATTTTTTCTAAATAGGAGTAGAAGAATAACAAGCAATATTTTAATAAATTTTTCTGTGCTCGTCTTTCCGTTTTAAATTGCAAATTTCTCCAACATGAAATATGAGTAGTCCCAAAAAGATAAATTTATAATTAATGGAGACACATAAATTACAATAAAATATGTAAAAGGTAATTCTAAAACTAAATCAATTCAGAATCAAACTATAATAGTAGAACATATGCAAAATAGTTTCACATGGAAAATGGACTTGTATAGAGTACTAAGTTAGGTTATAAATTTTGGTTATTTTCTTATTTTATGAATAGAAAAACGTTTTTTAAATTTATTATTATATTTTTTTTTTGTTTCAACTTGAAACATCTATCCCCGTTATAGCAAAAATGTAATAACTATCTCTATTATTTTATTATTGTTGTTGTAAGCGCCATTTTGAAAATTTTGAAAATTATAATTATAATTAATTATACAAATAAAATAATGAAATTGAAAAACCATGCGTAACATGCTACTTATCGATCAGGAAGATAGTCGTCACAGTATCAATCCCCAAATTCTATAGTTTTATTAATGGATTTATGATAGCCTTATCTCTATAATTAATATTTCTTTTTCCATGCATGCGCTCATAAAATATATGTTTGCAAATAAACTATCACATTTTAGTTTTAGGACATTCAAGGGGGGGAAAATGAAAATAATTATATGCATGTAATATAACATAAAAAATAATTATATGATTTATATATAGGCTACACATTTTTATTTGAAATATATTTTGGGCTTCGATAGAAAATTTCAATATTAATTTATGATATTTTATTGGTTGAGTAAGTTAGTTAATACTGTGATTTTAGTATAAATCCTACCAATCGACCTTTTATAAATTTATCAATCATCGAACAAAAAAAAAAAGTGTCAGATTAAAAATAAATTATCAAAATTAATTTAATAAAAAATTAAAATTAATATGATACAAAAAAAAAAAAATACACATAACCCACGCACCGCATCGGCTGCAATCTAGTACACACACATATACATATAGGCCACTTATTTTTAATTGAAAAATATTTTGGATTTTAACATAATTTTTATATTAATTTATGACATTTTGCTGGTGGAGTGATATTTAATTTAATAAATTACTTATTTATTTTTTTCTACTTTTTGAGTCTAATTTTATAGCTTATGAAATGATATTTTTGAAACATAAAATGGAAGATTTCACGGGCATTGTAAAGTTAGATTTAGATGGTTAGATGACAAAATTGAACCACCAATTAACAGAACCATCCGAAACTTAATGATTTGGGTTGGTTTGCTCAGTTTAAACAGGTTGGCTTGGATTTTTGCACACCTTAATCATTATAATATTAAAGATGCAAAATAGGAACTACAGGTACGAGAATTCGAATTAATTGAGATGTAAAACAACTATCAATACTTAAAACATATGCAGATAAGTAGTTCCTTGAAGAGTTTTGCCTCTCTAGATGATAATTTTCGTTACTAGTTTACACCATCTTATATGTGCAAAATTTCGGTGCCCATGGCTGACACAAGCTACTAATCGGGGTAAAGCAGGGTTAACTGAGAAATTTTTTTTTCCTTTCATTTCCATTTTCATTTTTATTCATTTTTTACTAGCGTAATTGGGACTAGCGGTCACTGTTTTCTCATGGTCAGATAAAAAGTGATCAAATACGAAAATTGTTTACAAAATAGTTCATTAACATTTTGGAATCTGTTTACAATATGATTCGTGTTACAGTTTATTTTCCATTGAGAAATGCTTATGTTCACCTTATTTTTTTGTTACAAACTCTAAACCATTACAATGATATGCACACATAAGATATCAAATTTCCCCCATTTTCTTTTTTTGTTATGTATGTGGATGTTAGTTGTTTTGACATTGATTAGAATTTGATTTTCTTACTTCATATCAGCCGGTAAAAGAATCGGCTTGATTTAAGTACGTTGCACCCACATTCCTCTTTCCATTTGTTTGTCCAGTGTGTCTTGTCTTTTAAAAAAGAAATTTTAGTTGCCTTCTCTTCTTCAATATTGGTAATATATATATGTCAAATAATAGTTGAGGTTCTTTCATTTGCAAATCACCCTTATGATTAGGTGAAACACACCAACTTGTATTGATATTCAGTCATTACTGCCTGCTTATTTGGAAATAAATTAAGGTGCAGTTAAAATTGGATTCCAGACCAACGCTTGTTTAATGTTTTACATTCAGAAGTGTACGGGGAACAAGAAAATAATTTTTTCAGTCGAATATGCTTTACCTTGTCATAAATAAAACTAAAAATACTTTTCAATGAAGCAACAAATCAAGAAATTCAAAACTTCATATGGTATCTTAGTTTAACATACAATTACGTACAACTCCAACAGACAACCAGGGCGATAGTCAAGTGTAAAATGTTGTCCGATTCTTTATGCACATAGATCATAACATGATTTGCCAGAGTACTAGGGTGTGTTCCCTTTAACAGTTGTTAGGTAAGACATGTCGTGGTTTAACAACAGGAATTGCTCTTGATCGAGTAATTTGGTGGCAAATGATCTTAAGTGAGATGAGTTGTAGTTGTAGTATTATTACGTACAAAATGGCACAGCATAATGATGCATAGAACCCCAATAAATACGAAAGGAAGCCTAATAGATATGCCGCATATGATCCCTTGACCTTGATAACAAAAAATCTCCAATTCCAATTATTGACAGTTCTACCTTCCTTTCTGACTATTCCAGGCATATGAAAAGTGCTTCTGAAAGTATGATGGAATCTGTAGTAATAAATTAGCAAGTTTTGTCAATAGTTTTGCTTATTCTATCTAGTTCTGCTTTCATACGTACAGATTCTGATCGCAATGAAATTTGATCCCTTCTTTTAAACAAAAAAGTACATGACATGCCCCACTATGTAGAACTATTGAAAGAATTACCAGGTGAAATTTTTATAAAGTCTGTTTCGGTCAAAAAAATCGGTATATATGTGCAACAAAATAAAAAGATCGATAAGAGAAAACTTACCAGCAGATTACATGAGCTACCTTGAAGAATCTTCAAGCATCATACCCTTGAAGCTTTTTGCTAACCATATAGCCGTCTCTCGAGGGGAGACCTTAACTTTTCCGAAAGGCTTTAAAACAACCGCAAGCTCTTCCAGTCTATTACTCTGAAGCAAATCTGCTGACAACTCTAATAGCCCTTCTAGTGCCTCTGCTCGCTGTCTAATAGATTTTACATCTAATGTTTCCTTAGCTGGTGTTTTCTCTTGGGTCACAACAGAATCAAGTTCTTCTGTTATTGGACTGTCAGCTTTAGGGTTTGAAGAGGTGGGATTTTTGAATTCTGATTCCTTTGTTCCGGAACAATTGGGAATATCTGGCTTCAAACCTATAGATTCCGAGCAACTGGATGATATCAGACTTGAAGGGCTTGGCAAGTTTTTGATCTCTATATCATCGCTTACTACTTTTATCAGCTCTGTAATATCTGTTTCCCTCTTAGTAGCTTCCATCGGTGGCTGCTCACTCCCAACTCTGAAACTACTGTGCCTTATAACATGAATGACATCACCAATGGCCGGAGCAAGATGCTGAGCAGCTACATTTCCACTAGGCGGATTATGTGAAACAACTCCTTTTTCTGCAACGAACTGTTTATAGAAGGCTGTATTGGGAGGAGCGAGGGAAGGGTTATTCTCCATTACCGATGACAAGAGCTCTCTCTTGGCAAATATGTCATCACTATTCGGTTTGGGCATGGGGCTTAGTTGGGGAACCACATTGAGCCCACTGCTAGGCATTCTTAAAGTGTCATCATCTTTACAGACAAATATTTCTTCAGAACAGCTTTGAAAACTAGAAGACCCAGAACCAGATCTGCTAGAAATTTTATCATCCTCACTAACTTTTGAAGGCACAATGTGAGAATGCAAATGAGCCCCAAATGTGTCTTTTCCTTCAAAACTATTACCGGAATCGTTATTCTGTCTTGATTTGGCATATATTTTACTGTACAGTGAGGAGCTTGTTGATTTGATGCTTTCAATTTGGTGAACTCTCCTATTATCACGAAGTGTCTGATCAGTTGAGACTGAAGGAGGGGGTGTTGCATCATCTGAAAGCTCAAAAGCTTGAATTGACACAGAAGAAGACACCGAATTGCTGCTTTTCTTCTGAATTTTTTTGGATGAAATCTTAATGTCGGGCAGCGTACAAGCGTTCTGCCCAGGAACTTCACTAGTCCCTGTGGGACTAATTTTCGGGGTACTAGCAGCAGGGGTAGCAGCATCAAAATCTATTTGCCTAATCCGCCCAGAGAAAGATGATTTTCTGCATAGACTAGGAGGTGTCCTTTGTCTAAGCCTTGGAGGATAACCATCTTCAGTAATATATCTCGTCTGACCAGGAAAACTTCCATCAAGTCTTGGTTTAGTCTTCGGTGGGGGGTCAACAACAGGTAACTGCAACAGTGGGTGATGATTAAATATTTGTAACCAGCAGATACACTCTAAACATGGTGTTGCATTGTTGTGCTAGTTGGCACTTTTCAAATATTGAAATTTGAAACTCGCCCTAGCATCCTTGTGTGGCACTAGAAACGGACACTGGACATCAATGGATTTACCACTATCACAACGGGAATATATAAACCAATTATTTTTACTAAAACTCCCAAGCTTTACTATTTCGAAGACATTATCCTATCTTCAGCGATAGATAGTCAGATAGATAAAATGCAACCAAAATGTTGACTTTATAATTTATAATCTAAGGATTTTGTATACCCTATCAAATCAATATGAAAGTAATAATTACTGTAACATGAGACCCCAGTGTCAAGTTAGTAGTGCACGTGCTGGGGCCATAAAGCATCCCAATGAGTGATGCAACAAGATCCACATCTTAAAAAAAAAGGTTCTGCCATTGGTGGATCAAAACTACTTTCTTGAAATATTCTGTTGTATCATCCGTTAATACAAATATGACACATAAAAGAACCTCAAAAAATTTGAAGAAAGAAGAAACATTGAGTAATTTACCTGATGTTTTAAAGGATTTGACCCCTGATTTGGTCCATCAGCATTGCTGGCCTTTGCTGAAGAAGGTGGTAGATTTTCCACACTAGTTTTAGAAGGAGTACCAGGCCTGGATTTGGGCCTTGGCAAGACTTCTAAGTAATTATGCTGGGGCTCTGGTCCCACAGCCTTTGCACGACTGCCTCTCATAGGTGAACTATTTCCAATAACTTTTCCTTCCTTCAAAGCAATGATATTATTCATCATCATTTTTGGTTGCTTATTTTCAAAATTGGAACTCTGTTTGACATGTACATATTTCACTTCTTGTTCTTCATTCGTTTTGGCAGTACTTATATCTCTGCCATTTTGTTTGTAACTCGGTAACTGCTCATCTCTGACTCCATCCTCAATAGAAGCCAAATCTATGTCGGTACCCTTGCTTTCACAATTAAATTCAGCAGACATAATGTTTTTCTCACTTGAAACCATGCTGTCTTTATCACTACAAGAGCTGTTGCTGCCTTGACTCTCAGACAAATTTTTCTTGGAATTTTGTCTAGTAGAAAGAGGCTTCTCTGGGGAGCAAGAAGCTAGGGGATTGAATGACTGGCGGAATTGGCCGACATAAGGCTGCAAATATGGATGCTTCAGTACATCTGATGCCTGGAATGTAAACCATAAAAACCAAAAAAAGAAAACGACAAGAATAAGACTAAATCCTGGCACAAGAATATTCTAAATTGAGGATGGGCAAAGGCTTACACTAGGACGATGTTCGGGATTCTTTCTTAGCATGCCCTTAATAAGGGTTTTCCTGTTAGATGATGTGAGTGATAAATAACAGGTTTTTCTACAATTTTCATACAACTTAAGCAATCAATACACCACATCATAGTAAAAATATGAAGTTGAATTATACGTTCGCATGTTTACTGGGTTATGAGGGCATTTTGGCACTATTCTTCTGTAGCTTAGTTGGGAGCTCTTTTTGTTTGCTTCGTCAACTAATGCTTAAGATTCATCAATGGAGCAATCCCACTCGACATTGAAATAACCTTAGTGCTTCAAGAGAAAAGAGAAATCCTAAAGTGTTTGTTTCCCCTCCGCTTTTGATACATCAAATTTTTTTTTTTTGGTCCCCACGCAAAGTCTCTTTTCATGAGCCACTTTAAGTACAAGGAAATGCTTTAAACATCTAAAACTAATGCAGAAAATTTTACAAGTAAGTCAATATTACCTATTAGATACTGAAACTCAGGCTGCCAATGACATCCAAGATAAAATCTCTGGTAATTAAGGCAAATTCTATTTGAACCAACAATCATTAAGACAAACTATAGGGGGAAAAGCTAAAATGGAAAAATAAAAAATAGCAAAGATGGCAAACTAGAACAACTTTAGGGAAACACAATAAACTTGAAAAAGAGAGAGAAAAAAATTCGAGTTTGATGGTTGCATATCAAAATGCAGTGTATTCTTACAAGCTGCTCATAAAATGGGAGAAGACACATCTACATTTTTAAAGGAGTTCGTGATTCCTTTTTTTAACAAAAAGCAAATGAAGCTACAAGTTCATCCATATGTCATGCTAGTTATAATAAACCAACATATAAGCCAACTTTTTCAATATCCCAAAAGTATGGGTTTCTAGCTTGGCTGCTGCAACTTCCAACCAAAAGAGCCTTTAAGAGAAAAACGATTGAAAAGTTACAAGGAAGCAAAATAAGAACAAGTTAGGGACCATATGACATGAGATACTTGGAAAATAACATATTATACCTAAACTGTTCTAGCATCTATGTACTTACAGGGAAGGCGAATAACAGGGAGGTATAGGACCAATAGATGACCGATTAACCTTGCTTATCAATCCCGCCATATCCTGCAACCAGATGTAAAATCAAGCATTAGACATTGAGTAAATCAGATGTTCATGATTGTAATGACTTCTGTTAGCTGAAGCACTGAAGCGAACAAGATTTCAAGAAGAACAGACCAGACCAAATCTCTGCACGTATGTGATTCTACAATAACTTTTCCCAGTCAAATGAGCAAATGTAAGGATTGGAGTGCTTCTTTATTATTGATCACTGGGGTTAGTGAAGTTATGAATATGTTCAAAATATATTTGGTTCATATATTTCCAAGAATATTTTTTCATAAGACGTGGCTTGTAACGCTGTAGTGCTGCACTAAACCCCTAATGATAATAAATGATGAAAGTAAACATTTCATCATTTCGCCTTGTTAAATTTGTATGTTATTTATAATCAAGAGTCAATATACTTTCAATAGAAAATAGAGGAAATAATCTTACGAAAGCTTTGAAAGCAGGACGATGAGCAGCCATTTCATACATGCAACAACCTGATCAAGAAAATACAAAATCAGCCTCCAAAGAAAATGCTAAAGCTGCCGCTGACATACTGATAAAGCTGAATAAAGTAAATATTCATACCTAGAGACCAAATATCTGATTTAAATCCATATGGAATATCTGCAAGAAGCTCAGGACACATATAATTGGGAGTTCCAACTACCTAAAAACCATAAGTCATGAACATTAGATCAAGGCTTCATATACATGACAATTCGTTTCACTTGGAGAAACACAAGTACAGTTGTACATGGCAAGGAAAAAATCTACGATGTTCCAGTGTCTATGTTTATAGATATGCTTAGCTTAAAGAAGCCAATAGAGCATAATAGAAGCCATTTATCCTTAAAAAAATTCTAAGAAACTAACACAAAGAATTCAGCCTAGAGATAACATACTGAAGAAGCCAAGTCATCTGCCTTTAATGTCTTAGCAAGTCCAAAATCTCCTACAATCAAAGAAACGAAATCTTAATCAGACAAGAAAATAGTGTTGAAGAAGGGAAAGAAAAGAACTCCAATGGCAAAGTAAAAAGGGGATAACAAATACATGCTTACCAAGGCGAACATCTTTATCTTTGGTCAGGAAGATGTTGGAACACTGCCAAAAAGTTAAACCAGACATCGTAAGAACATATCTTTGTAGGTTACAGAGAAAGTCCTATATAGCTATCTCAATAGATGCTCACAGTCCCATACTTTAAGGTCTCGATGCAAAACGAAATTTGAATGAAGATATTCAACAGCCAAAAGTAGTTGAGTGAACCATTTACAGAGTTGCTGCATAAAAAAAAAATCAATTGTTACCACACAGTTACACCTTAATTAATTGAATTGCAAAAATAAAAAAATAATAAAAAAGAAATGGAGGAGCATTTCAATCATCCATGAACAAGTTAAATCATACAAGAATAGTTTACATAAGGGCCCGTCTTTGCTACTAGAAATGGTAGAAAGCGAAAAACATCATTGTGATAGAAGAGCGTACCTCCTCGGGGAAATACTGCTCATTGAACTTCTTCATCAATTCAGCCCTGTTTGCAGATTTATATACCAATATATATAAACAACACAGAAAAATTAATTGTACCCTGGAAATAGAAAAGACATTGTAGGGCTTCAAATTATTCGAAAACTCACATGTCTCCACCTTCGCAATAACCAGTAACAATACAAATGTAGCAACCCTAAAGTAAAACATCATTAATTCAGAAAAATAAAAAGCAAAACCAGTATCAATGATCGTAGAAATACAGAGGGTGCTGACCTTCTCAACCCATGCTTCTTTGAATTCCACAATGTAAGGGTGTCGGATACGAGCGATTAGAGCCATCTGCAAACCAATTCCCCAAACTAACATATGTAAGCATACACTTCACCAACTACACAAACATATATATAATTAAAGATATTGGCAAACCTCTTGATGAGCAGATCTTCTACACTTCTCAGTCTGTCTGGCTAGACGAATCTTCTTCAATACATACCTGTAAGAAGAAACCAATAAACACCTACATAACGCCAAATCTTCATTATCAATAATTATATTTAAGTATATATATATAGAGAGAGAGAAAGAGAGACGGATATTGAGAATGTAGATTAAATATAGCTCAAATGAGATGAGCAGAGGAGATCGTCCAAACTGTTGGTGCCTTCATCTGGATGGTTGAGGCAGAGACTCGAAGGGAACTCATTGGATAAATTCAGCATTTTTCTTTCAGATGGTCCCAGCTTTGTCCAGAAGATCGTTGTCACGCTGGACTAGGCTGTTTCCAATTTAGACTCCATTTATAATATATTTAGGTTCTTTTCCTCATTGTATCACACATTATTTCTAGTATTTTATAGAGAAGCAACTTGGGGGTTGTCTAATCTAGTGTGAGGATCAATTCAAGCGTTTACTCTTGAATCTTGATTCGTGTTATCCTGGTGATAATATGACAACAACGGCACCAAGTACATAGCCATCTCTTCTTGCTTGTTTTACACTTGATTGATTCGTTATTTTTTCTTTTCTGTTCTTTTCTTTTTTTTAAATCTGGAGGCCGTAGCCTAACTCAAGACCTCCTACTAAGGAGGTTGGGCTCCGATTGATTCGTTCATTGCTTGATCTTTAACGTAAATTGTTAGATGGTGCATTAACCACTTTTGACCCGGATTTAGATCCAAATTGGGAAAGATAAACCATGTAATGATTCAATTGAGACTATATATACAGCTACATTTGGGGAAATTTCCAAGTGTAATCATTCAACTGAGACTCTTATGTACAGAGTTACATGAAAACTAATGTGTGTGTGGAGAGAGAGAGAGAGGGAATTTACTTCTTCTTCTCGAGCTTGTGATTGACGAGAATGGCGGCACCGAAAGCTCCGCGGCCAACCTGCTCCATGATCTCGTACTGATCCATTCTAGACTCCATTTACTGCGTTCTCTGTGATGTGTATGCCCTAATTCTTACTCCGTTGTTCTATTGCGCTTACAGATAGTTATATCGGATACAAATCGCATTCTCTCTCTGTCTCTGAGTTGGTTGGCAGTAAAAAATCAGCTTGACTATGTGTATTGTACATACAGGTACGAGCGAAATGTAATGAAGTTAGTTATAAATGTCGACCAGTACTCGTATGTATATATAGTCCGGGAGAGAGAGAGAGAAAAAGAGAGAGGAGGGGGAGGTCATGTGCCGGGCGGGGTCTCTGCCGACACAAACAATCCCTGGTCCCCGTGTTTTTTTTTTTAAAAAAAAAAAACCTCTGAGTAAAAGTTCTTCATACAATCGGGATTTAAACCTTGATGTACCATATGTACTAGTTACGGAATATTTGATGGGATTTTGGCTCAAATACCAAAAAATATTTGTCATCTGCTAAACTATGATTATTTGAAATTAGAGAAATTCTATTAAAAAGGGACCAAATTTATCATTTCCTTTTTAATTTGGAGAGCCACATTGTCAAGAATCAAGATTGGAGAATTATTAATTCTAAAAAAAAAAAATTCTAAAATACCAAATAAAAATTTTGTGGAGACAACAGGACCATTAGTGCAATTCACCCAATGTCAAACGAAGAAATAGAAATACTAGTATGATTAGGTTTTACATGAGTGAGAGCGGAGGATTACCATTATCTATGCCTCGCGTTGTATCAAATTGTTGGATAGACCTTCGGTTTGCAATCTTGCGCTAATTCCAATTGTCATTGGCACTATCCCTAAAGAACCTATATTATAGTGGAACGTAAAATTATCGATTTTGATATGGATATTAGAAAAATCCATCTGAAAAGTGAAAATTAAAGTTGAGGTCAATTAGATTCATCTCTTGTCATTACTCATTAGTCTCGTGCCTCAGGATTAAATTGATCAAATCGATTATGAATCTCAGAGTATTTACATCACTTTCTCTTAATAGATTATCTAGAATATAGGAAAAATTGAAAATCTATCATCATTCTACATAATCTCTATTTATTAAATAAAAATTATGCATCATACTATCTATCACGCTTTCGACAATATTGAAATATTATTTTCTTTATATTTTACTATTTTTTATTCGAAATTTCATATATGAATACATATTATTTAAAAAAAATTATTAAATAATATTATCTATATTTATATTTCATTAATTTACATTTTTAAATTTTAATTTATATTTTTTTTATTGCATACTAATAAAATTACTATTATTAGTTAATTATTAAATGTTATTTCTTTGTTATGCTTAAAACTTTGGGTAAGTTACATTTTGCCCCATGTAGTTTTACGTAATTACAATTAACACCTTGAGGTATGAAAAATTTTGGTCAACCTCCTCCACATTTGGGTCAAAGTTCCACTTTGCCCGCAAGATGTATGGTCCAAAGTAAAAAATATCCATTAGGCCATAAATATGGCTTAAAATCCCAAAAATACCCTTGGTCCGTGGTATTTGTCTACAATACCCTCCATTCAAGATGAAGAATTAGAAAAATATGTGTTTTATACCCATCTTGCCCTCTTGCTCTTCACAATAAAATTTCTTTCTACACTCTTACTCCCTCGCTATCCCAACTTAATTTTTGTATAGGTATTGAGCCTGAACTCATGGAAATATGAAAAAAATATATTTTGTCAAATTCTAAATTCATTTTATCTTTTAAATTCAATTCAAGGGATTTCAAAGCAGAAAATTTTGAATATTGTGTAACAAATGCCTTGGACTCCGATATTTTAATTTGATTAGGAAGATGCGCAGCAGGCGGTGGAGAAGGGATTGGTTTGTGGAGGACTTTTACGTGAGGTTGCAACGATGGAGGCATGTACCATATCAAACCCTAGGGATGCACCAGATTTTGGAATGCCCAACAAGGCTAGTGATTGGCTGCTATCAAGAGTGAGTGGTGAATTGGTGATATGGTGGCGTGTTTAACAAATTGACTGTGGAAATGAAATAAATGATTTAATTTTTCATATTCATTTTGAATGTTAAATTATCTATATAGTACATTACATATATTTATTTGATCCAGGTGTAAAATTTTATTCTCCCTAAAAGATGAAATATCAGCCAAAAATAATATAAATAAGCTAATTCTCTAAGGCCATTGAGGTACTTGCATAGAAGAAGTAAACCTAAGGAGTTGACTGAAGTTTATAAGACCTTAGGGGGGTAATTGTTATTATAGAAAATCTTAGAGGGGCAGACTATAATTTTCCCTAAATATTTAAGGTAAAATACATTCCACCCACACGAGGTTTCTAATAATTTCAAATACCCTCTAACGTTTCTAACATTACACTATTTTACCATGAGGTTTTTAAATTGATTGCACTTTACCTGAAAAGTTTTGGTAGACAAAATGAAAGTCAACTTAAATGTCAACCCCAAGGGATCGGCCTAGTGGTCGAATGACTGGTACTTATAACTTTAGGCATGAGTTGAGGAGTTTGATTCACATGTGTCGCACTTGAGGTCACACCTCCTAACTTGCTATCCTGAACCTCTGGTTCGTGTTGGGAATTATGGTGGGTGCGAGGCACTTGGAGTCACACCTCCTAGCTTGCTAGCCTGAAC
>MKEJ01090022.1:0-11189 GCA_001753735.1 Embelia ribes
CTCGAAATCATATTTTCAGTTTGACAAAGAGGAAAAAAAAATCTCTTAAAAAGGGAAACACTCACCCCTCGGTTCCTCTAGCCAGGTCGAGCTCATCTCGGGTCGGTTAGGGAATCCGGGGCGTGACATGCACGAAAAACGAGAAATATGAAAGAGAGAAATGGAAGACCAGACTTATGCCAAAATGATCTTTACGATACGAGGTTGAATAATCTCCGCCTTTTAATAAAATTCAAGCTCCGTAGCTAGATAATATCAAGCTCTTAGGGTTTGATAACAATTGAGTCTATTTCTCTTTCTCACTTTAATTTTTCAAAAATGATGGGAAGTTGAGAGAGAATGAGGGCTATGAAGTTGAAAAGTAATAGGGTTCATGAATTTCTAACGCTAACTGGGTGTAATGGTACACCGACTGGGTGTACTGGTATACCTTTTGGGTGTCGGCTTCCAATGAGTTCTAAATCCTTAACCCCCCTGCCTTGCTAACCTGGTGTAACGAGTGTACCGGTATACCACTAACACCAATATATCCCTTGGTGTGCCGGCTTTCAGTGAGTTCTGAATCAATAATAGAATATGTGTACCGGTACACCCCCATTGTTGTACCGGCATTTCGGCCTCCCACTAACAACCAACCAACAAAATTTTCTACCGGGGAACTGCCTCATACCCCGCAAGGGGCGGCTTCCCCCTTGATCCCCGCGACTTGATCGGACAGGTAGAACCCTGTACCGGTCTGTTAAAGCGGCAACAAAAGTCACGGTATAAAACAATAATGCTACTACCAACAGACCCAGACCACACACCGCATTACTATGCAATTCGTCCTTATAACCATGCTACATAACTATGCACAATGCAATATACACTACATACTACGCATATACATATAATCCATGTATACTATGTAATAATAGTATTATTTACAATGCATAATATTATTATTAAAAATGAAAACTTTTAGTCGAGTTTTCTGGATGTTACATATAACGTTAATTATATGAAGTGCATTTTATCTTAATATAAAGTAATTTTTAAAGACAATGTTAAAATGGTTCAAATAGTATCAAAATGGTCTTATTGAAGCCATTGGGTAGAAATCGATAAAAATTAAAACTTTGGTAGTAAAATTGATAAATGATCAAACCTTGGGGGTGGTTTTGATAACTGCCCTAAAAATTAAACCAAAACAATTTGTTTTATTTTTTTATAATTACTAGAAGAAGAACATGTGCGTTGCACGTGGTATCTTTTTCGATATAGTAAGATAATGTAGTTGTATCTCGTTCCTATATTCTAATTAAGTTCTAATGCATAGAAAAATATTGCAAGAAGAGAAATATAAACTTCTTTTGACAAAAAATTACTTTTTCAATAAAATATTAGTCAATTTTATATATTACTTGGGTTCATCTATATTAAAATTTCAACTTGATAAATCCATTTGAATTAATCGCCTTTACAAGAGTAATAAATAAATTTGCATGACGAATGATAAAGATATAGAAAATAATTAAATTAAAAAATTTAAATAAAAAAATAACAATATTAATGAAATTATTCATTACCAGCTAAAATAAACAATAATATAAGAAACCCCAAGAGCAACAGATAATTGTGAGATATTAAATGACAAATCCATAAATGTAAATAATCTGCAGGAGTTTCAGTTGTAAATAACTTTTACTCAGTAGAACACTTGAAATCCAATAAGAATGAAGATTTTCATATCACGTGTGACTGATAAATATTATTATTATAATACTTCAAGTATTTCTCGTTCTTTCTTTTTATTTGTCTTAACTAGTTCTTATGTCATATTCTCTCCATCTAATAATAATTGGATGGTTCGATTTGACATACGATTTTAGGAAATTTCAAATTTAAATTTTGAATTGAGTACAAAGGATCAAGTTTGTCATTATCAATCATTGGGTTGACTTTACCATAATGAATAAGAAGGGACAAAAATGTTAATTCACTTTACTTTGTAGTGATTACATATTTTCTAAAATGATAATGTTTAATTATATTTGGACATCTTAATTTAGAAATGTGACCGATTTTTTCTAAATAGGAGTAGAAGAATAACAAGCAATATTTTAATAAATTTTTCTGTGCTCGTCTTTCCGTTTTAAATTGCAAATTTCTCCAACATGAAATATGAGTAGTCCCAAAAAGATAAATTTATAATTAATGGAGACACATAAATTACAATAAAATATGTAAAAGGTAATTCTAAAACTAAATCAATTCAGAATCAAACTATAATAGTAGAACATATGCAAAATAGTTTCACATGGAAAATGGACTTGTATAGAGTACTAAGTTAGGTTATAAATTTTGGTTATTTTCTTATTTTATGAATAGAAAAACGTTTTTTAAATTTATTATTATATTTTTTTTTTGTTTCAACTTGAAACATCTATCCCCGTTATAGCAAAAATGTAATAACTATCTCTATTATTTTATTATTGTTGTTGTAAGCGCCATTTTGAAAATTTTGAAAATTATAATTATAATTAATTATACAAATAAAATAATGAAATTGAAAAACCATGCGTAACATGCTACTTATCGATCAGGAAGATAGTCGTCACAGTATCAATCCCCAAATTCTATAGTTTTATTAATGGATTTATGATAGCCTTATCTCTATAATTAATATTTCTTTTTCCATGCATGCGCTCATAAAATATATGTTTGCAAATAAACTATCACATTTTAGTTTTAGGACATTCAAGGGGGGGAAAATGAAAATAATTATATGCATGTAATATAACATAAAAAATAATTATATGATTTATATATAGGCTACACATTTTTATTTGAAATATATTTTGGGCTTCGATAGAAAATTTCAATATTAATTTATGATATTTTATTGGTTGAGTAAGTTAGTTAATACTGTGATTTTAGTATAAATCCTACCAATCGACCTTTTATAAATTTATCAATCATCGAACAAAAAAAAAAAGTGTCAGATTAAAAATAAATTATCAAAATTAATTTAATAAAAAATTAAAATTAATATGATACAAAAAAAAAAAAATACACATAACCCACGCACCGCATCGGCTGCAATCTAGTACACACACATATACATATAGGCCACTTATTTTTAATTGAAAAATATTTTGGATTTTAACATAATTTTTATATTAATTTATGACATTTTGCTGGTGGAGTGATATTTAATTTAATAAATTACTTATTTATTTTTTTCTACTTTTTGAGTCTAATTTTATAGCTTATGAAATGATATTTTTGAAACATAAAATGGAAGATTTCACGGGCATTGTAAAGTTAGATTTAGATGGTTAGATGACAAAATTGAACCACCAATTAACAGAACCATCCGAAACTTAATGATTTGGGTTGGTTTGCTCAGTTTAAACAGGTTGGCTTGGATTTTTGCACACCTTAATCATTATAATATTAAAGATGCAAAATAGGAACTACAGGTACGAGAATTCGAATTAATTGAGATGTAAAACAACTATCAATACTTAAAACATATGCAGATAAGTAGTTCCTTGAAGAGTTTTGCCTCTCTAGATGATAATTTTCGTTACTAGTTTACACCATCTTATATGTGCAAAATTTCGGTGCCCATGGCTGACACAAGCTACTAATCGGGGTAAAGCAGGGTTAACTGAGAAATTTTTTTTTCCTTTCATTTCCATTTTCATTTTTATTCATTTTTTACTAGCGTAATTGGGACTAGCGGTCACTGTTTTCTCATGGTCAGATAAAAAGTGATCAAATACGAAAATTGTTTACAAAATAGTTCATTAACATTTTGGAATCTGTTTACAATATGATTCGTGTTACAGTTTATTTTCCATTGAGAAATGCTTATGTTCACCTTATTTTTTTGTTACAAACTCTAAACCATTACAATGATATGCACACATAAGATATCAAATTTCCCCCATTTTCTTTTTTTGTTATGTATGTGGATGTTAGTTGTTTTGACATTGATTAGAATTTGATTTTCTTACTTCATATCAGCCGGTAAAAGAATCGGCTTGATTTAAGTACGTTGCACCCACATTCCTCTTTCCATTTGTTTGTCCAGTGTGTCTTGTCTTTTAAAAAAGAAATTTTAGTTGCCTTCTCTTCTTCAATATTGGTAATATATATATGTCAAATAATAGTTGAGGTTCTTTCATTTGCAAATCACCCTTATGATTAGGTGAAACACACCAACTTGTATTGATATTCAGTCATTACTGCCTGCTTATTTGGAAATAAATTAAGGTGCAGTTAAAATTGGATTCCAGACCAACGCTTGTTTAATGTTTTACATTCAGAAGTGTACGGGGAACAAGAAAATAATTTTTTCAGTCGAATATGCTTTACCTTGTCATAAATAAAACTAAAAATACTTTTCAATGAAGCAACAAATCAAGAAATTCAAAACTTCATATGGTATCTTAGTTTAACATACAATTACGTACAACTCCAACAGACAACCAGGGCGATAGTCAAGTGTAAAATGTTGTCCGATTCTTTATGCACATAGATCATAACATGATTTGCCAGAGTACTAGGGTGTGTTCCCTTTAACAGTTGTTAGGTAAGACATGTCGTGGTTTAACAACAGGAATTGCTCTTGATCGAGTAATTTGGTGGCAAATGATCTTAAGTGAGATGAGTTGTAGTTGTAGTATTATTACGTACAAAATGGCACAGCATAATGATGCATAGAACCCCAATAAATACGAAAGGAAGCCTAATAGATATGCCGCATATGATCCCTTGACCTTGATAACAAAAAATCTCCAATTCCAATTATTGACAGTTCTACCTTCCTTTCTGACTATTCCAGGCATATGAAAAGTGCTTCTGAAAGTATGATGGAATCTGTAGTAATAAATTAGCAAGTTTTGTCAATAGTTTTGCTTATTCTATCTAGTTCTGCTTTCATACGTACAGATTCTGATCGCAATGAAATTTGATCCCTTCTTTTAAACAAAAAAGTACATGACATGCCCCACTATGTAGAACTATTGAAAGAATTACCAGGTGAAATTTTTATAAAGTCTGTTTCGGTCAAAAAAATCGGTATATATGTGCAACAAAATAAAAAGATCGATAAGAGAAAACTTACCAGCAGATTACATGAGCTACCTTGAAGAATCTTCAAGCATCATACCCTTGAAGCTTTTTGCTAACCATATAGCCGTCTCTCGAGGGGAGACCTTAACTTTTCCGAAAGGCTTTAAAACAACCGCAAGCTCTTCCAGTCTATTACTCTGAAGCAAATCTGCTGACAACTCTAATAGCCCTTCTAGTGCCTCTGCTCGCTGTCTAATAGATTTTACATCTAATGTTTCCTTAGCTGGTGTTTTCTCTTGGGTCACAACAGAATCAAGTTCTTCTGTTATTGGACTGTCAGCTTTAGGGTTTGAAGAGGTGGGATTTTTGAATTCTGATTCCTTTGTTCCGGAACAATTGGGAATATCTGGCTTCAAACCTATAGATTCCGAGCAACTGGATGATATCAGACTTGAAGGGCTTGGCAAGTTTTTGATCTCTATATCATCGCTTACTACTTTTATCAGCTCTGTAATATCTGTTTCCCTCTTAGTAGCTTCCATCGGTGGCTGCTCACTCCCAACTCTGAAACTACTGTGCCTTATAACATGAATGACATCACCAATGGCCGGAGCAAGATGCTGAGCAGCTACATTTCCACTAGGCGGATTATGTGAAACAACTCCTTTTTCTGCAACGAACTGTTTATAGAAGGCTGTATTGGGAGGAGCGAGGGAAGGGTTATTCTCCATTACCGATGACAAGAGCTCTCTCTTGGCAAATATGTCATCACTATTCGGTTTGGGCATGGGGCTTAGTTGGGGAACCACATTGAGCCCACTGCTAGGCATTCTTAAAGTGTCATCATCTTTACAGACAAATATTTCTTCAGAACAGCTTTGAAAACTAGAAGACCCAGAACCAGATCTGCTAGAAATTTTATCATCCTCACTAACTTTTGAAGGCACAATGTGAGAATGCAAATGAGCCCCAAATGTGTCTTTTCCTTCAAAACTATTACCGGAATCGTTATTCTGTCTTGATTTGGCATATATTTTACTGTACAGTGAGGAGCTTGTTGATTTGATGCTTTCAATTTGGTGAACTCTCCTATTATCACGAAGTGTCTGATCAGTTGAGACTGAAGGAGGGGGTGTGGCATCATCTGAAAGCTCAAAAGCTTGAATTGACACAGAAGAAGACACCGAATTGCTGCTTTTCTTCTGAATTTTTTTGGATGAAATCTTAATGTCGGGCAGCGTACAAGCGTTCTGCCCAGGAACTTCACTAGTCCCTGTGGGACTAATTTTCGGGGTACTAGCAGCAGGGGTAGCAGCATCAAAATCTATTTGCCTAATCCGCCCAGAGAAAGATGATTTTCTGCATAGACTAGGAGGTGTCCTTTGTCTAAGCCTTGGAGGATAACCATCTTCAGTAATATATCTCGTCTGACCAGGAAAACTTCCATCAAGTCTTGGTTTAGTCTTCGGTGGGGGGTCAACAACAGGTAACTGCAACAGTGGGTGATGATTAAATATTTGTAACCAGCAGATACACTCTAAACATGGTGTTGCATTGTTGTGCTAGTTGGCACTTTTCAAATATTGAAATTTGAAACTCGCCCTAGCATCCTTGTGTGGCACTAGAAACGGACACTGGACATCAATGGATTTACCACTATCACAACGGGAATATATAAACCAATTATTTTTACTAAAACTCCCAAGCTTTACTATTTCGAAGACATTATCCTATCTTCAGCGATAGATAGTCAGATAGATAAAATGCAACCAAAATGTTGACTTTATAATTTATAATCTAAGGATTTTGTATACCCTATCAAATCAATATGAAAGTAATAATTACTGTAACATGAGACCCCAGTGTCAAGTTAGTAGTGCACGTGCTGGGGCCATAAAGCATCCCAATGAGTGATGCAACAAGATCCACATCTTAAAAAAAAAGGTTCTGCCATTGGTGGATCAAAACTACTTTCTTGAAATATTCTGTTGTATCATCCGTTAATACAAATATGACACATAAAAGAACCTCAAAAAATTTGAAGAAAGAAGAAACATTGAGTAATTTACCTGATGTTTTAAAGGATTTGACCCCTGATTTGGTCCATCAGCATTGCTGGCCTTTGCTGAAGAAGGTGGTAGATTTTCCACACTAGTTTTAGAAGGAGTACCAGGCCTGGATTTGGGCCTTGGCAAGACTTCTAAGTAATTATGCTGGGGCTCTGGTCCCACAGCCTTTGCACGACTGCCTCTCATAGGTGAACTATTTCCAATAACTTTTCCTTCCTTCAAAGCAATGATATTATTCATCATCATTTTTGGTTGCTTATTTTCAAAATTGGAACTCTGTTTGACATGTACATATTTCACTTCTTGTTCTTCATTCGTTTTGGCAGTACTTATATCTCTGCCATTTTGTTTGTAACTCGGTAACTGCTCATCTCTGACTCCATCCTCAATAGAAGCCAAATCTATGTCGGTACCCTTGCTTTCACAATTAAATTCAGCAGACATAATGTTTTTCTCACTTGAAACCATGCTGTCTTTATCACTACAAGAGCTGTTGCTGCCTTGACTCTCAGACAAATTTTTCTTGGAATTTTGTCTAGTAGAAAGAGGCTTCTCTGGGGAGCAAGAAGCTAGGGGATTGAATGACTGGCGGAATTGGCCGACATAAGGCTGCAAATATGGATGCTTCAGTACATCTGATGCCTGGAATGTAAACCATAAAAACCAAAAAAAGAAAACGACAAGAATAAGACTAAATCCTGGCACAAGAATATTCTAAATTGAGGATGGACAAAGGCTTACACTAGGACGATGTTCGGGATTCTTTCTTAGCATGCCCTTAATAAGGGTTTTCCTGTTAGATGATGTGAGTGATAAATAACAGGTTTTTCTACAATTTTCATACAACTTAAGCAATCAATACACCACATCATAGTAAAAATATGAAGTTGAATTATACGTTCGCATGTTTACTGGGTTATGAGGGCATTTTGGCACTATTCTTCTGTAGCTTAGTTGGGAGCTCTTTTTGTTTGCTTCGTCAACTAATGCTTAAGATTCATCAATGGAGCAATCCCACTCGACATTGAAATAACCTTAGTGCTTCAAGAGAAAAGAGAAATCCTAAAGTGTTTGTTTCCCCTCCGCTTTTGATACATCAAATTTTTTTTTTTTGGTCCCCACGCAAAGTCTCTTTTCATGAGCCACTTTAAGTACAAGGAAATGCTTTAAACATCTAAAACTAATGCAGAAAATTTTACAAGTAAGTCAATATTACCTATTAGATACTGAAACTCAGGCTGCCAATGACATCCAAGATAAAATCTCTGGTAATTAAGGCAAATTCTATTTGAACCAACAATCATTAAGACAAACTATAGGGGGAAAAGCTAAAATGGAAAAATAAAAAATAGCAAAGATGGCAAACTAGAACAACTTTAGGGAAACACAATAAACTTGAAAAAGAGAGAGAAAAAAATTCGAGTTTGATGGTTGCATATCAAAATGCAGTGTATTCTTACAAGCTGCTCATAAAATGGGAGAAGACACATCTACATTTTTAAAGGAGTTCGTGATTCCTTTTTTTAACAAAAAGCAAATGAAGCTACAAGTTCATCCATATGTCATGCTAGTTATAATAAACCAACATATAAGCCAACTTTTTCAATATCCCAAAAGTATGGGTTTCTAGCTTGGCTGCTGCAACTTCCAACCAAAAGAGCCTTTAAGAGAAAAACGATTGAAAAGTTACAAGGAAGCAAAATAAGAACAAGTTAGGGACCATATGACATGAGATACTTGGAAAATAACATATTATACCTAAACTGTTCTAGCATCTATGTACTTACAGGGAAGGCGAATAACAGGGAGGTATAGGACCAATAGATGACCGATTAACCTTGCTTATCAATCCCGCCATATCCTGCAACCAGATGTAAAATCAAGCATTAGTCATCAAGGAAATCAGATGACCTTAATGATTATAATCCATTAAATTACCCTAGTAATGAAGTGAACTAGTTTCAAGAAGAACCAATAAGACTTGATAAAAACTTTTGCAGATACATGATTATGCAATGACTTTCCTCAAGTAAAAAAAACAACTTTACAAGAAAAACTAGCCGAGTAGGGATGGAGCTACTAGTTTGTCAAGAGAAGGGGTGAAATTTTATGTAATTAGTCTCGTCTTCTTATTTGTAACTTTATCGTTAAATTTTCAGTGTAAAATACTTTTTTGTGTGGTTTCAACACCCCTCATAAATTTTATACTTATACGCTCTGGCTCCGCCCTGGTAGCCAAGGATGAGAACTTATACTTGTTTTCTTTATTATTAGTCATTCATGTTGGATAAGTAACGAACATGTTTTTAAGACTCATAAGATATAATAACTACTGCAAGTAAAAGTTCGATCCTTCGCCTTGCCAATTCTTTAAAGTAATTTTCAATCATGAGTCACCAAACTTTTAATAGAGGAGAGATTGGAAATAATCTTACAAAAGCTTTAAAAGCAGCGCGATGAGCTGCCATTTCATACATGCAACAACCTGCTCAAAAGAATACCAAATCAGCCTCCTTGGAATAGAGTTTAAGTCACTGATGAATACTGATAAAATTGAATAAGTTGTTTGTACCTAGAGACCAAATATCAGATTTAAATCCATAAGGAATATCTGCAAGAAGCTCAGGACACATATAATTGGGAGTTCCAACTACCTAAAAATCACAGTTCATGAATATTAGCTCAAAGCTTAGATATAAATGGAAAATTAGTTTGCATGACAAAAATACTAAACGTGGCCAGGAAAAAAAACTATGACGTTTCAAAGTTAGCTCAAATAAGTCATATAACATAAGATATTTAATAAGTAGAACATAAGAAGCCTTTCATCCTTAAAAAAGATTAAGAACTTAACCGAAAGAATTAAGCCTAGAGAGAACACATACTGAAGAAGCCAAGTCATCCGCCTTCAAAGTTTTAGCGAGTCCAAAATCCCCTGTATTCAAAAACGCCAAAGCTTAGTCATACAAAAAACTAGATCTGAACAAGAAAAGGGGAAAACACTCGATAGAAAAGCAAACAAGGAAATCTAATACATGCTTACCAAGTCGAACATCTTTGTCTTTGGTAAGAAAGATGTTGGAACACTGCAACGAAGTTGATTAGGATATCATAAGCATATAATCTTGATAAGTTATTGAGAAAGTTCAATTTAGCTGTCTGAACAGATAATTATTGCATACTTTAAGGTCCCGATGCAAAACAAAATTCAAATGAAGATATTCAACAGCCAAAAGTAGTTGAGTGAACCATTTACAGAGTTGCTGCATAAAAAAAAAATCAATTGTTACCACACAGTTACACCTTAATTAATTGAATTGCAAAAATAAAAAAATAATAAAAAAGAAATGGAGGAGCATTTCAATCATCCATGAACAAGTTAAATCATACAAGAATAGTTTACATAAGGGCCCGTCTTTGCTACTAGAAATGGTAGAAAGCGAAAAACATCATTGTGATAGAAGAGCGTACCTCCTCGGGGAAATACTGCTCATTGAACTTCTTCATCAATTCAGCCCTGTTTGCAGATTTATATACCAATATATATAAACAACACAGAAAAATTAATTGTACCCTGGAAATAGAAAAGACATTGTAGGGCTTCAAATTATTCGAAAACTCACATGTCTCCACCTTCGCAATAACCAGTAACAATACAAATGTAGCAACCCTAAAGTAAAACATCATTAATTCAGAAAAATAAAAAGCAAAACCAGTATCAATGATCGTAGAAATACAGAGGGTGCTGACCTTCTCAACCCATGCTTCTTTGAATTCCACAATGTAAGGGTGTCGGATACGAGCGATTAGAGCCATCTGCAAACCAATTCCCCAAACTAACATATGTAAGCATACACTTCACCAACTACACAAACATATATATAATTAAAGATATTGGCAAACCTCTTGATGAGCAGATCTTCTACACTTCTCAGTCTGTCTGGCTAGACGAATCTTCTTCAATACATACCTGTAAGAAGAAACCAATAAACACCTACATAACGCCAAATCTTCATTATCAATAATTATATTCAAGTATATATATATAGAGAGAGA
>MKEJ01090024.1:0-24081 GCA_001753735.1 Embelia ribes
TCGGGTTTGGGTTTTTCGGTTTTTTTTTTCGGGTAATTCGGGTTCGGGAATTTCGGGTCGGGTAACCCGAATACTCACCCCTACATGGCGAGCCTCCAAATTGGAAACCCTTCTGAACAGAATTGGAGGCAAAGAAAACAGGGGGAGAATCATGTTTTTGCAGCTGCTGTTGAAGCAGGAAAGCAGGTCGTAATGACTGCAGCAGGGCCTTCATTTAGTGAAGAGCAGCTGAGACAATTGCAAGCTCTTCTTTCCAATCACTTAGCCAAGGCAAACTCTTCAAACCTTAATGCCTTAATAGCACAGAAAGGTAAAAATTTTGTAGCTGTTATGATGGTAAATTTTGATTTTCAGAATTATTGGATAGTCGATTCAGGAGCATCTGATTATATGACAAACTCCCGTAGATACGCCTTGTGCAAACAATGTAAAAATTAAAATAGCCGACGGAACTCTTTCCTCTATTGCTGGGCAAGGTTCTATCAAGATCTCCAATGATACGACTCTACATCAGTTTTACATGTTCCAAATATTGCATGTAATTTACTATCTATCAGCAAGCTAACTAAAGATTGGAATTGTGTGGCTAAGTTCTCTTGTTCTAGCTGTGAGTTTCAGGATTTACCTTTGGGAGGACGATTGGCAGTGTTAGAGAGTGTGACAGCTTATACATCCTTGAGAACAATCAGCATGTTGAGAACAAACAAGTTCAAGCTTTGACTGGTGAATCTGTGTCAATTTCTAATAACGTTATGTTATGGCACAATAGGTTAGGACATCTTAGTTTCCCTTATTTAAAGAAATTGTTTCCTTCATTATTCATCAATAAAGACATAAATTCCTTTCATTGTGATATTTGTCAGTATGCAAAACACATTCGTTTACCATATCCTATCCAGCCATACAAACCTTCTAAACCATTCTCCCTAATACATACCGATATATGGGGTACTTAAAAAATTAAAATATTTCTGGTGCACGATGGTTCATATCTTTCATTGATGATCATACTCGTATTTGCTGGGTGTTTCTTTGAAAGAAAAATCTGAAGTTGTTACCATTTTTGAAAATTTCTACAAAATGATTGAAACACAATTCAGTACACAGATCCAAATTCTCCGTACTGACAATGTTCGTGAGTACTTCAATTCTATCATGGATCCTTATCTTATTAAGAAAGGAATTATCCATCAAAGTTCTTGTGTTAATACACCTCAATAGAACAGAGTAGCTGAAAGAAAAAATCGCCATCTCCTCAAAATAGCCTGTGCCATCATGTTTTCAAATAATGTCCCAAAACATTTTTGGAGTAAAGCTATTCTAACAACATCTTATTTGACAAATAGGTTGCCTTCTAGAGTTCTCCAATATCGAAGTGTTGTACAAACTCTTCTTGATTTCTACCCCCATATTAGGTTTATAACCACTCTTCCACTTAAAACATTTGGTTGTTCTGCCTTTGTCCACCATTCTAATGGGACCAAATTAGATCAAGAGCTAAAAAATGTATCTTCATTGGCTATTCTCCAAATCAAAAGGGATATAAATGCTATTGCCCTAGAACCAAAAAATTCTTCTCACACTCGACGTTACATTCTTTGAAAATCAACCCTATTTTTCTTGGTCTGCCCTTCAGGGGGAGAATCCAAGTCAAGGGAATCTCTGGAACCTTTCTGAATTAGAAGATGCACATGACTCTGAGTCTAATTTTGTTCAGCCTAACATCCCATTACAACCTGCACTTCCTATTCCCGTTCCTCTTGCATATAATCCTCAAATTGATGTTTTTGACTCAAATAAGACCTTACCTATTATGCCGCAAACAAGTGAGTTGGAAACAAGGGAAGATTCACTAAAGCAAAAACAAACTGAGTTACGAATTTGTACTCGACGGAATCCTCGGATTGTATCTACTCTCACACCTCAAGAACACTGTCAAGAGTCTGAAAGAATGTAAATGCACTATCAGATAACCATGAAATGGAAGAAAATGACTTGGATATTTCTATTGCTCTTAGAAAAGGTACAAGAGCATGTACTCAACACCCTTTGTCAAATCACGTGTCTTATAGTCATTTATCTTCCGCTTTTCGAGTCTTGACAAAAAAGATATCTGCTATTGAAATACCAAATGACATCTATATTGCTTTAAGCATTCCTAAGTAAAAGAATGCAGTTCTTGAGGAAATGCAAGCTCTAGAAAAGAATAAGACATGGGAAGTTGTTGAATTGCCAAAGGGAAAGTAGTACCCAGTTGGATGCAAGTGAGTTTTCACTATCAAATATAAATCTGATGGGAGCAATTGAGAGATGTAAAGCACGTTTGTTTGCAAAAGGCTTTACTCAGACTTTTGGAGTAGATTATACAAAAACGTTTGCACCTGTTGCCAAACTCAATACTATACAAGTCTTATTATACTTGGCTGCCAATTAGATTGGCCTCTTTACCAGTTAGATGTAAAAAATGCGTTCCTGAATGGAGATCTGAAAGAGGAAGTATATATGCACTTACCTCCCGGTTTTGAAGGAAGATACGACAAAGGAAAGACTTGCAGATTGAGGAAGTCTATCTATGAGTTGAAACAATCGCCTAGAGCCTAGTTTGAAAGATTTACGAGATCACTAAAGTCATTAAGGTACACTCAATGTCAAGCAGATCATACATCGTTCTAAAAATTCTCTAAAAATTATTGTCCTGATAGTTTATGTTGATGACATAATCTTGATTGGAGATGATTTTGAAGAACATGAACAAGGAATGTACGAGCAATGGAGTTTGAAATTAAAGATCTAGGTCAATTACATTACTTCCTAGGCATGGAGATTGCACGAACCAAAAGAGGAATTTCCATTTCTCAAAAGAAATATACTCTTGATCTACTGAAGGAGACAAGCATGATCGGATGTAAACCAGCTGAAATGCCTGTAGAATATATTACGAATTTGAAAAGGAAGGAAGCAGGAGAACCAATTGATAGAGGAAGATATCAACGACTCGTTGGAAGGTTGATATATCTCTCTCACACCAGACCAGACATTGCTTTCGCTGTTAGTAAGGTAAGTAAGTCAATATATGCACTCTCCTTGCGAGGAGCATCTCAAGGCCGTTTGTCGAATTCTGAGATATTTGAAGATGACACCTGGTAAAGGGTGAACAACGTAGTGCGGAAATATACGCGGATGTTGATTGGGCAGGATCAATCGAAGACAAGAGATCTACATCAGGATATTCTACTATGGTGTAGGGGAATCTTGTTACTTGGAGGAGTAAAAAACAAGATGTTGTAGCTCGAAGTAGTGCCGAGCTAGAGTTTAGAGCATTAGCTCAGGGCACTTGTGAACTTATCTGGATAAGAAGACTTCTTCGAGAATTAAAGGTGCCAATTATGGGACCAATGAAACTCTATTGTAATGACCAAGCTGCAATTAGCATCGCAAAAAATCCAGTTCATCACGATCGAACCAAACATGTTGAGGTAGATCGACATTTCATCAAAGAAAAAATTGAAGATGGAGTAATTAGCATGATCTATGTGCCCACTACTCAACAAGTTGTTGATATACTAACTAAAGGGTTGTTGAGACAGAGTTTCGAAGGCCTTACAAGCAAGCTAGGAAAGATTAACATCTATTCACCAGCTTGAAGGGGAGTGTGGAAGATTTCGTGATTTATTAACAGTTATTTGATTTTCAATAATTGATATTATTTTTGAATTGTTCCCTAATTAGATGGTGTAATTTAGGAAAGATTTACCTTTTCATATTCTGTCATTCAAATCCCTTGATTCATGGGATTGAATTACCAGAATTTATGTTTGTCACATGTATGTCCTTCCTCTATATAAGAGGTTGATCATCTTTTGAATAAAAGTATCAGAGAATCAATTATTTCTCTGAAGGTCTTCAGTAATGAAAAGGTTTGTTATAATTTCGTGATTGTTTGAAACTAGACAGTCAGGCTAGCCCCTTTTGCTTTTTATTTGTCTGAATGTTTTTATCCTAAATGTAATTATTTGCAAGAGATCGTTTTAAGGACAGTCAACAATATTAAGGAAACTAATTTCTATTTACAAATTGAAACTATATATGAATCAATAGTATCTTTCTTATTTAAAGAAGCAAAATAATGAAGCTAACCAAATTAATTTGAGCAAAACTAATTGGCAATACAAAAACAATCTTTTTAAAAGTTTTTCTTTCTAAACTAATGCCAAGAAAGATTTTGTTATTAATATTTGTTTTAGATGAGTAAGACAACCGAATTTCAAACAAGATAAAAGTGATTTTGAACCAGTCATTAACCAAAGCCATATTTACTGCAACCTTAGAGTTTCAGAGGGAAAAAAAGCTGATCCTGGACAGAAACTCCCAATCATCCTCTCAAGATGATGTAGTGTCCGAGGTAATGAATAATTACATTGGAGAGAGACAGACCTATGGGAGAAATATATTCGGAAAGTGCTAGAGAGTGATTTCCCAGACAGTTTGTCGTAAGAACTACATAGCGGCACTTCTTGATAACAAACTCTTTGGTAGTAGACGTTAGAGAAATTGATCAGTAGTGGTTCTGAGATGAGTAAATGACCGACAATCTTTTTTATTGACAGATGCATGACTGCATCTAGGATTTTATGCAGCATACATTTGCTTTTGAACAGAACTGCTGAATGCTCGGCAAACAAGTCAGGGAATAGATCAGTAAGATTAAAGACTGCAACATGGATTGGCAGTAACGTATATTCCACGGGGAGAAGATGTACAATTTTTATGTTGATACCGCTCATAGGAAACAATTGTTTTCTTGTAAACCGAGTCCCCATCTAACCAATAGGAAACAAGACCATATTCTTGATTACTCCCTCCGTCTAACTTATTTTGTCCAATACAGGAAAACCAACTTTTTATAACCGACATGATAAATGAGTTTAACTACTTTAAATTGTTAACCATTTCCATAGCTACCCCTAACATAAATGATATGGAAATTAGAAATATAAAGTGGTACACACTACAAAGCACAATAAATAAGGGGAGTTTAAAAAAATTACAATTTTCTGTATATTTATTTTTAGATAGTGAACTAAGTTTTTGGACAAATCAAAATAGAAAGAGGGACGAAATAAGTTGGACGAAGGGAGTATAATCTTGATGGAAGATCCAGTTTTATCTTTATCGATCTAGAAAAAAATGTTCTTGATTATAATCACACTTCAGTTGTGTCTTTATTTTCAATAACACATATCCTAATTTTGTGGTCATATTTCAGGGTGTGACAATGATCTGGGGAAGACATTGTCGAGAAAGCTGCAGCCAATCACAAATTGGGGAATGCAAAGTTTTCTCTTTATCAAACGATGGAAAGTGATAGTATAAATGCTACTCCTCATGGGAGCAACGAAGGTCTTCAGAGAATGCGACCATCACATGGGTACCTTCTCCACATTCTATTGTTAATGACATGAGTTTTTTCAATTCTAACATTATCGTGACTAACATTTACATGCATTCCATGCATGATATTTTTAATATTTCCCATGATTATGGTGAAAGAGAGCACATTATTCTTGTTGAGATCTTTATTCCTGGTATAGCAATGTATATATCTTGGTGCAAGCAAGACTGATGACAATGGGTAGCATGCCTTTGTTATGCATTAAACTAGACAAGTGGCATTTTTTTGCATCATTCAACTTTAAAATGCTTTTGCACATCTTTTCAGTATATATTTGAGAAAAGGTTGATTACAACTGAGCAATTAGAGATGAGCAGTTTTGTTTGATGAGTTAGCTCTCAAATATGGTCAGCTTGTTTTGTACCTTGTTCCTAGCATGAAATGCTCTTGATCCATCAATAACTTTTCAATGTATTGCTTGAGGAGCCATCGTTGTCTTGAATGTTTATTGTCATGTGAACAACTCGGTTATCTCTAAAAATGTAATTTCATTGGTTGAAACTTTATACAGGAGAACATGTGGGCCTACAAGGCGTTCAACCAAGGGTCAATGGACAGCAGAAGAGGTAAATTGTTTTTTGGAAAGTTTAAATAGAGCTGGTTATTGGTCAATGTTATTGCTTCTTCGGTCAAACACTCAGTCCTCGTTACCATCTTAGCTAAGTATAATCATAATCAAGAGAAATACTTTTTATTTACGTGCATACTTTTGTACATAGTGATGTTAACTTCAATTGTTGTTACCATGTTGTGCATGATTACTAGAAGAAGGTGCTGCACTATTACTATTTTTGCCTAAGTTGCTTTTTAAATATGTTTCTTTTTACTACTCTAGGCACTGATTGTTGGGCTTGTAAATTCGGAGTGGGAGAGAGTGAGGAAGATGGAGTGGGAGAGGGGGAGGGAGAATGAGAGAAGGAGCTCTGCCAATAAGCAATTACCTGTTTTTTTATGTTTTGTTTTTAAGAAGTTTTTGAAAATCTATTTTGAATCCATAACTAGAGGATTTTCTTTCTCCCCGGGTTGTAAGAATGCAGCTTATCTTATTCTTCTTCTTTTGGAGCAGTAATTTTGGTAGTTATATTTAGTACTGTTAATGCTTAATGATGAACATGGGTTAGGTATATTAGTTATGTTGGTAATTTAAAATGAAAATATATGTAGCTGGCTATCATTTTGTTTTTGTGTCTGTATTTTTCCATGTCCTCATGCTGTTGAGTATTCCTTTTCTTCTTACAGGATGAAGTGTTGCGCAAGGCCGTTCAACGCTTCAATGGGAAGAATTGGAAAAAGATAGGTAAATGTGCTATTCTTTTAGTTTTTGTATTCGTTTTCACCATCGGTTACCATGCTTTTTTCTTCTTAGTCTTTATATTTATTTCATTTCCAAATGTATGATGTGATTTGACTTTTCAGGGTGAGCAAAACCAATTTTTACATTTTTTTATCTGTGCTCTGAGTTTCTTCTTTACAAGCTCACTTTCATTTGTCAACTGACGAAGCAATAAAAGAACGAAATTACTTTTTGGGATTGTGATTTTATCTAAGCCATGACTTTGGGTATTAGTGGAGACATTTATATAGTATTTATTTTAAAATTACCAGTGCCTCAGCAGTGTCATGTCAGAATTATGTCGTAAAACCCTGTATGCAAACTGAAGTTCAAAACTGATTGCTATTTGAAAATTTCTGCTCTGGTTTTTTTGTTTACTTTGCGATACTTCCACCTTTAGTGTAAAATTTTCACTTCTGGTACCCTTGTCTTTGGCCATGTATATGCATTATACAAGAATTAGTTGAAAACTGTCACACGTTGTCCATTGATTACTATGAAAGTACAAGTAATGCAAATTGGTTGCCTTTCCAAATGGAAAACATATAGAAATGTAATGCAGAAACAATTTTTGTATAACTTAGAAATATGTAAGGTGGAAGGAACCTTTGTCAAAAGTTAACATTGCATTTGTCCTCTTCTGTTGTGAAGCACATGAGTTTCTTATAAAGAGTAAGACTGCCCTCTGACAAAAATTGTTTTTTTCTCTATACCGTCGTAAGTTATCATGTCTTGTGTTTTTGAATCTACTTGTTGTGTTTAAGAAAAACTCGGCATTTGAACTAGTTACCCCATATGTATCCATTTGTTAGTTACTTGAGCTCTCGAGAATATGTTATACTCCGTGGAAATATAAGTCATGCTTTCTGCTGTGTAGCTGAATGTTTTAAGGATCGGACAGATGTGCAATGCTTGCATCGATGGCAAAAAGTTTTGAATCCGGCACTTGTCAAAGGTCCTTGGACGAAAGAGGTGAGTCAATGAGGTCGTTTATTGTTTATTAGATAGTAATAATTTTTGCTAAATTCTTACCATGCACTTATAAATATCATTACCCATCTTATATTTTGATTTCTTTTTAATTATATGAAAATTATTGTTCAACATATAGAATTCTATATACATTCGATATTTTTAATTATAAATAGGCACACGCATATATATATATTTTAATGTCAATTTCCAGCACTTTTTCTTTCTTTTTATTTTATTTTATTTGTGTGTGTGTTTATATAACGCTGTCTTATTAGTCTTATTTATGTCATTAAAATTTAGAATACCTTTCTATTGATATCTGTGTATGATAGATTTATTTATGATAAGTATCATTTATTTAAATTGGCAATCTAAAGAGCCCTGAATAAGTTATGGAGATGTATTTTTCTTGAATACTGCTCGGCCAAATTAATTTGTCTGATACTGTTCATACAGGAGGATGAAACTATGATGGAATTGGTGAAGAAGTATGGGCCCAAAAAGTGGTCGACAATTGCACAACATCTGCCTGGCCGTATTGGAAAGCAATGCCGAGAAAGGTAAAGTTGTGGAACTTTTGCTTATTAGTAAATTTTTTACTTTAACCGAGATTATTGTCATGTAATATGTATTCACAAATGAAACATTTATGCATCTGGATGCTGTACATTGACTTGTGTAAAGATTATTCTTTACATTTTCCTCTGGTGCATAGCTAGATGTTGAATACAATCTGCTTGATTGTATGTTTAATTTCGGTTTGATGTTAAATCTTTGATGCTTTCTCCTTTGACATGAATCCCTCTTTTCAGGTGGCATAATCATCTTAATCCCAATATCAACAAAGAGGCATGGACGCAAGAAGAGGAATTGACTTTGATTCGTGCTCACCAAATCTATGGGAACAAATGGGCAGAGTTGACAAAGTTCCTGCCAGGGAGGTACATACACAAGTTACTTTAGGGTAGCCCATGAATTCTATTTTCATATTCTTCTAGATGATCCCTTTTCTTATTCTCTTTCCGTCTTAAATTATATAGTCCCTCATTGAAATCCCATTTTTTAGCATAAACATCAACAAATGAGCTCACAGCATTAAATAGATACGAGTTTTACAAATTTTAGCCTAATTAATTATGGAGTGAGAACATTTGTAAATACGAAACACATTAAATAAAGGCAGTTTAGGAAATTTACAACTTTTCATGGCATTTATTTTTGGGAGTGGACTTCATTTTGGGACAGCCCAAAATGGAAAGAGGGACAATAATTTTGGGAGTGGGGAAGTAATGTTTCTCTCCCTGGAGGTCAAATGATTATTTGCTTATGCTTATTAAATTACGGCCTAATGTTTCGTTTAGGCTTTCTAAGATTCACCTTTTTACAATTATTTTCTAAATGTTTGATATGTACAGGACGGACAATTCCATTAAAAATCATTGGAACAGTTCAGTGAAAAAGAAATTAGATTCGTATTTGTCTTCGGGTTTACTTGCACAATTTCAAGGCTTGCCCCATGTCAGTGAGACAATTCGGTCAGTGCCTTCACCTTGTTCAACAGTGCCACAGAGCAGTGGGGATGACAATAGTCCTAAAGATGTGGGAACAGAGATGGATGAAATTTCAGAGTGCAGTCAAGGTTCATCTGCCTTTGGTATTCGATCTGTTGACGATATTCCAAGTGTAGTAAGAGAAGATTGCCAGCTGACAAAAGCATGGAGTCATGGAAAAGATCCAGCTCCAAACTTTGAAGAAGTAGTTTTTTCGGTGCCAGAAGTACCTTGTGAAATGGGTGGGTCCTCGAACTTCCTTGACCATAGTTGCTTAAATGATGGGAAAAATTATGGTTTTAAGGATTGGAATATGAATCATAATGAGTTGCCTTCTACTTCCTCAATGGATTTAGGAGAAGAATTTTTTATGCAATGCATGTGTGCCACTGAAAATCACGATGTGCCATTCCCATTTCAAAATCCGGTCGGTGTAAATGCTTCTTCCTCCATGGACAAACTGGAGCACGTGATATCTGAAGACGATTGTTACAGGGTGATATTCCCGGATGCACAGATGGATGGACACTGTCTGTCTGTGAATCTAGCGAAGGATTCAAATATTACTGATTTTAATGGACCTTCTGGTTCATTGCTTCAACCACTGGACAATCAGAACCCTGATTCCTCAAGGTCTTACATGTTGGGAACTACATGGTCTCAATTTTTTCCTGGTCCTACACAAATTTTTCATCACGAAAGTACGCTTCCTGTAAGTAGCGATTTTAATCAGTTCGAAGATATTTCACATCAAAACCCAGAAATGGAGTTAGAAAAGAGTCCAGATGAAGGCATTCTCTTCGCTAACGACTCCATAAAGTCTCCTTGTCGGAGTAATGAACACATGAAGGGGGCTGAAGATGAATTAGACAATGGAAATGATTCTTTGAAACCAGTTCCAGTAGATATATCTAATTTAGGATCATCGAGCAACGGGCAAAATTTTGTAATGGGCCAAGATCCAGATCATGCAAATGATTCGTTGAAACTAGTATCTGACAATGTTACGGGTTCGATGCCTTCAAGCAATATTCAAACTTGTCCCCCAGAGGTTCAACGTTTTGCCATCCGTTCTAATGGAAATGATACAGGGTCATTGTTTTATGAGCCTCCTCGTTTTCCAAGTTTGGATATTCCTTTTTTCAGCTGTGATCTTATACAAGCTGGTGATCATATGCAGCAAGAATTCAGTCCTCTTGGTATCCGGCAATTAATGATATCATCCATGAACTGTTTTTCTCCATTACGGTTATGGGATTCGCCAAAACATGACGATAGTTCAGAGGCGCTGAAAAGTGCTGCAAGGACTTTCACAGGCACTCCATCGATTTTAAAGAAACGAAACCGTCACTTGGTGTCACCAATGTCAGAAAAGAGAAGAGAAAAGAAGCTTGGAACCGACATGGATCGGGTATTATTTTCGAATTTGGCAAGAGATTTTTCTCGACTAGATGTCATGTTTTCAGAAAAGGAGAACAAAGCTCCCCTGACTTCTCTATCATCACATGTGAAAGACAAGATCGTAGACCTTTCTCATGATAAAGAAAATAGGAATCATGTTCCAAATATGAAGGCAAATTCACAGAATGTAAATGGAAAGAACATCGAGGACGAGGCAAAACCTGGAAATACTGCTGTTGATGCTAAAAGCAAAGGTGATTCGGATGCCATGGTGGAAACTGTAAGTGTACTTTTCCCATATTAACAACTTGTGCTTTTCATATCAGTTATCTCTATATGTATTTCGTTCTATGGGCTAAGCTTTCCCCGGTTTGTTGGCATTCTATTATTTTCTTTGAGTACTACCAGGGGATTCCTTTCCTTGATGATTAGATTCCTGGACACGATGTTTTCCAATTTTTTTGGCTTTCCTCAAGTGAAATTTATTTTAGGATACTCAAGGACCATAACTTATTGTTTCATGGGTAATTTGCAATGGCAATCTAACAAAAGCAAATGAGTATAATAAGAGGAGTCTAAAATTAATACTAAGCCCGAAGTTGTATTCATGCCCCATGAGGTAGCATTTAAGGTCGTTGAGGGGATAGCACAGCTGTCAATATCTTATCATGTATGATATTGAACCTTAAAGTCAACTTGTACCAAAAATTACTCTACGACAACTATATGGTATGCATATAAATTTTGTACGATACTCCTAACATTGCAATATCGTGCAATTGACTAAATTCTCCTAGAAGCTTCAATGTAATCAAACCCCAAAAAGGTTGTGCTACTGCTATCTTATCAATACAACTAAACCCAAAAATGTTCTTCTGGGCTTGCGCAACTCCGTTTCTTCTGTGACTGTCTTCTCTTCATTGACGAAGACTTGATTGGGGGAAGTGAGGAAGAAGATGTGAATATCTGACTTTTAGATGATAGTAATGAACTTTTAAAAGTATTTTATCTTATTATACCCTGAACTTTGTAATGTTGTATTTCTTCAGTTAACTAGTTGAGTCGATTGAAATATGATAATTCACATTTCACATAAATTACAGAAAATTTGATCCATAAAATTGTTTAAGAAACTTATTTTTATACAACTATACACGTTGTAAAATATTTCTCAAGGATGTTTCATTGTTATTTTTAAGATATTATTGTTACTTTGTCAAATATTTTTTTGGTAACTATACAATGTGCTAAAATTGAGAAATGGCATGTGCTTGATATACGATTTCAAAACAACGGGTGCTGGCACTGATTGTGAGCGGTTTGGTTCGTTAAGTGACGTGAGATGAGAGTTGTCTGCAGACGTTTACCAGCCCATTGTTTAGCGTATCAACTTAAGATAGCCAGTTTTTAGTTCTTTAGTCTTTCCTAAATTATTTGCTATTAATTTGTCTTGTTATACCCACACTAATTTTCTCCTTACTAGTAATCACTGTTGTGTACTGTTAGAACTAGCATATATGCGTGCAGGGTGACCTTAAAAATACTAGTCATTTGTCAAATCCACACAGAAAATCCATTGACACCCACTTGGCCCTTTCCAACTCTCCCTTACTGTGATGAATCTAACATAAGAGAAGGAGATGAGTCAACTCTTAAAGAAAATATTAAGAATCAAACTCAAGCAGAAGAAGATTATTTAAGCAATGAAAACATTAAGAATCAAACCTTTAAAGAAAATAATCACGTACTCGCACAGAAAGGGGAAGAAGAAGGTAGAAGAAATGGATGAACATGATCAGTTGATGAAGGATTTGCCATTGAAGAAAGCTAAATCCCTGGAGAAGGAGGGGGTGGCATTATTAGAGAGAAAAGGCGCCATGGAAGTGAAGCAAGGGTTTACACAAGATCTGGGTTTGTCTGGGTATATGTTTGGTAAGGGTTGACTAACGGGGACCGTTCGATGGATGAAACTAAAGGACCAGATAAGATTGATGTGGCCTTTCAGATACCATATGCAACTTTACAAAATGGGGAATAATGGATCTGAGGGTCTAGAAGCCACCATGTGTCACCAGATTGTTGGACACACGAATAAGTGTGAATCAAGCAGAATAATATGATACAATAGGAACACGGAAGTACCAGGTGTTGGCAAAATACGATTGGAAGAACAGGATGACTATGGAGTATCAAATAATTTCTTATTCAACCCTATATTATAAATACCATTGAACGCAATAGCGAGGGTTGTATGAGATGTTTAAGCCATCATTTATCTGTACTTAATTTCCTGTAATTTTTGGTAATTTCCTTTCTAGTTGTTTCAATTCCTTGTAATTTTTTTTTCTTTCAGTTGAATTAAATCATAAAAGTATCCCAAAAAATAGTTTATGAGTTGCATTCAATTCCTAAATTTACTGTTTCATTGAAGATCCTAACAACTTGGAATCAAAGCCTGTATCTACTTAATGACTATGCGAGCTTAGTAGCAATTAGCAGAAGAGATTCAATCTATAGTACGATCTACTCAGGAGGAGTTTCAACAATTAGTGGCTCAACAGTTGCGAGAATAGAGGCAAGATCTACAACAACAATTTCAATCATACAGTAAGAAGGGGGAAGAAAAATGGAAGACGTGAGACCTTATTACAAACTTTCTCTCAGCAGATGGAGGTTCTAACAAGAGGAAGTGTGCACAGGGGTGAGTCATCACAGAGATCTGAGACTGAGGTGGAGCTAAGTCAAATTTCCACCCCTATGACTGAAGTAGTTGTAACCTAATCTCAAATCCTACAAACAACCATGAATTTACCCTCCCCTAAATAGCTCTCAAACACTCTTAACCTCACACAACTACTACCAATCTTTCAGGTGCATGCACCAATTGTGCATATCACTCTCACAACCCAGTACACACAAATCCTATCGGCAACAACAGCCAAGTACATCCCTTCTCTACCACAATTGTACCACTAGCAGAACCTTGGATTGCCTACTCAAATAAATCCTCGTTTGCCTGCACACACAAACTATCCAAATTCCTCATTCTCCCCTCCGCTAAATGCTCCTCCCCTTTACCATCACCCTAATTCTACATATCCAATATTGAATCATTACCCTCCCCCAACCTTTAACCCTTCACCACAACGCTTTCACCATCATATGATCCCACCTGGAATTCCAACAGCAATTATAGGCTATTAGCAATGGTACTCAAATGATTCCATAAACCTGCGAATGAAGTCTATTAAATTAGATTTTCCTATTTGTAATAGAGAAAAGTGTGAAGAGTGGATATATAAAGCACAATAGTTCTTCATACATTGCAGCTTTCCTGAACATAAAAAATTAACTCTACTCTCCTTGCATTTAGAGGGCAAGGCCCTTATATGGTTTCAAGATATGGTGAGTTCTAGTGCAATAAGCATTTTGGGAGCAGTTTGTATCTGATTTCCAAACTAGGTTTGTTTAATTTACACTTGTTTGTGGATCCTTTGAGCATGCTAATCGGTGTCAAACAAACTGGCTCAGTGGAGGAATACAAAGGGCAGTTTGAAGAGGCCGCAAATAGAGTTAGGGGATTAAGTGAGTTTTATGAACTAAGTTTATTTATTAAAGGGTTGAAGGAAGAAATTAAACCAGCTGTGAAAATGCTCTGTCCTGTTTCTGTGAATGCAACTTACTCTTTGGCTAAACACCAAGAGGAAAGCTTAGCTGTGGCTAAAAAGGCTATGTATAAACCTAATTCCTTACCTCCACCAAAGAGTAAAACCCCTATTTGGGTTGGAAAATCTAAGGAGCCTTCCAGTGCTCCTGTTACAATTAAAAGGATAAGCCTAACTGAAGCTGAAGAGATAAGAAGATTAGGCTTATGCTTTGATTGTGAAGAACAATGTGTGAAGGACATGTTTGCAAGCATCCTAAACTATTCATGCTAGAGAGCATGTTCTCAAGGCTAGATTTGGAAGCGAAAGAGAAAGAACAAGAACCTAGTGAAGAGGTGGTCACTACAGAGGAAGAAGACCAAACCATTAACCTAAATCTTGACAATGAAATAACATGTCTAGCCCTCACTGGGTCTGCTTCATCTACAACACTGAGGCTAATGGGATCCATTTATGGACACCAAGTTACCCTATAGGTGGACACTAGAAGTACCCACAATTTCTTAGATCCTACATTTGCCTACAAACTCAAATTCTCACCCCAAACACACCAACTCTTACCAGTCAGAGCAGCCAATGGAGAGGTCCCATATAGTCCAGGGAAACGTAACAACATCCCACTGAAATTACAAGGGCTTTCATTCGCAGTGAATATTTTGCTATTACCTCTAATTAGATATGATGCAGTCTTGGAGGTGCAATGGTTGAAGATTCTAGGACCCTTGGTATGTGATTTTGAGAAGCTAACAATGCAGATAACCAGTGGAGACAACAAGGTCAAGTTCCAAAGGTTGAGGCCTGGAGCCAAGTTCAGATGTTGGAGTTTAGTGAAGGCTAAAGATGGAGCACTAAAGTGTTCTTTCTATATTTAGCTGCGGAAGGGGTAGCAACATTCACTCCTGTTCCCCAATCTTAAGGGAATTAATCCAAAACTATCAGGATGTGTTTCGAGAACTTGAGGGCTTGCCTCCTTGGAGGGGCCATGAGCACCGTAAAACACAACAGGGGAGCAACCCTTCTTCTGTGAGGCCATACAGATATCCACACTATCAAAAGGGAGATTGAGAAATTGGTAAATAAATTGCTAACATTGGGGCTTATAAGACCTAGTTATTCCCCTTTTTCTTCCCCAGTGTTACTAGTAAAGAAGGAAGATGGGTCTTGGAGAATGTTTGTGGACTACGGGGCTTTAAATCAAGTAACTGTAAAGGATAAATTTCCTATACCAGTTGTGGATGAACTAGTTGGAGCGAAAGTGTTCACTAAGTTGGATCTCATATTAGAATGGCCAGAGGACATTCCAAAGACTGTTTCAGGACTCATCAAGGGCATTATGAGTACTTGGTAATGCCTTTTGGGCTCACCAATGCATAGCAACCTTTCAAAGTCTGATGAATGAGATATTTAAACCCTATTTAAGAAAGTTTGTGCTAGTATTCTTTAATGACATTTTAGTGCACAGTGTTGATGCAAATTCTCATGTGCAACACCTAAGGCTGACACTGCAACTGATGAGGAAACATAAATTGTTTGCTAAGATTAGCAAGTGCAGATTTGGACTTCCAGAAATAGAGTACTTAGGCCATTTGATTTCAGCGCCCCCCCCGCCCCGCCCCCCCGGCGGCAAGATGCAATATATGTTACAATGGCCTATGCCTAAATCCATAAAAAAAAGTCTAAAAGGATTTCTAGGCTTAACTGAATATTATAGAAGATTTATTCAGGGGTATGGAGGAATAGCAAGACCTTTAACCGAGCTCTTGAAGAAAAATGCTTTTAAATGGACACCTCAGGCCAATGAAGAATTTGAGAGCTTAAAGGAAGCTGCAATTGAACCACAAGCTTAGACTTACCAGATTTTACTAAGCCCTTTGTGATTGAATGTGATGCTTCTGGCTTGGGAATAGTAGCAGTCCCTAATGCAGGAAGGGAGTCCAATAGCTTTTTTCATTCAAGTAATCAAGGGAAAAATTGTGAATATGTCTACTTATGAAAAAGAGCTATATGCTGTAATACAAGTGAAAAAATGGAGATCCTACCTATTTGGGCAGGAATTTGTGGTAAAGATAGATCGCTAAAGCTTAAAGTACCTTTTGGAGTAGAAGATGGGTACTATGACCCAATAAAAGTGAATGACTAAACTTCTAGGCTATCAATTTAAGATAGCGTACAAACAAGGGTCCACTAATGAAATGGCTGATGCATTATCCAGGGTAGGTGAAGAAGAAAACAAGGAAGTATTTGTCTACTGTGCAGTGGAAGTAAATGAAGCAATTCCTAATTATTGTCCCTTAGGCAAACAAGAAGGGGGCTTGAATTGTTTGATAATAAAAAAAAAATTTTGAAAATTGAAGTAATATTTAAGTCTTCCTATGACGTTAGTCTTCATAAGCACAGCAAAATTTCCGAGAAGCCTCACCACAACATGAAGGCGAAGCAGACTTATTTATTAATCACGTGCTCTTATGGTACTTGTGTTAGCACAAAATATCTTTTAAGAAAAGGTTAATGAGGACCTTTTCGCCACTTGCGTTGAGTCCGTATTCAGTCTCTAGTGAGCTGCATGAACTTTTCATTATTCAAAAGGAGAGAACGAAACCCTTGACTAAGATTGTGAAATCAATTTCCTGAAAATGACAGTTAAGAGATATTACAAAATTAGGAAAAAGCCAGGTCTTTTTCCCAAATTCTCCAATAGTGTTTTTTTTTTTTAAGTATGAAGATTTGAAATTGTTGAAGGAGAAATGATTACGAAATATAGCGATGCTTCATAAACATTTTGTCATGATTTGCACATAATTAAGACCTTTTCAAAAGATTCATCCACAGCGATTTCACAAATATTCATTATAATTGGCATATAAAGAGGGGCAGAATTAAATATTTGCTATGGGAGACACAATACCCCCTATAATTTTGAAAAGCTCAATTAAAGATATCATATTTTAACGTAATTTCAACACCCACATAATTATTTTTAGGCCCTTATAATAATTTATATGATGTTCAATTCCCCATTTATAATTCCCCATTTATATTTCTGTGTTTCGCCAGTGCGCATAAGACCTCTTCAAAAATTTCTTGCAACAAAAAGATAAATGTTTTGCATTACATTGATAAAAAAACCTGTGACCAGTTACAGTAATTGTGCTGTACAAATAAAATCAACAAACATTTACATAAATTACAACAATGGATGTAAATTACATGCAGCTCCAGCATAAAATACCTGCGAAACCAGTAACATCTGGTCGGGGTATCAAAAATCATATATGTCTTCATTCAGGGTCACGAGGGAAAACTTTCTCAAGGAAATTTAGAAAACGCGAAGAGTAACACTCGGGTTCAACACATGATATTGATAGAGATTCATGCCTTAGTGATTTGCATGCGTGCTCTATTCTCTTTCTCAAGTTGTAATTTTGTAATATGTCAATTAGTCCAAGAAAGAGAACAACATCATAAACCTCAAAGAGTTCGATCTCTTCTGAATCAGTCTCTTGCAAAAGCTTGTGATTAGCTTGCGCTGGCATGTTAACCCCCAACTGCACTCGCAACCTGACGATAAAAAACAATAAAAAACAACTTTCTTTTCATTTTTTCCCTTCAATGGCACCATGATCATGAAGTAAAACTGAACCTTAAGAAAAATAATACTAATAAAGAAGGTTAATGCTGTCAAAATCTCCTTTGCATATCAAAAACAGTGGAACTTTTCATAATATTTTCAATATCTATTTCAATATCCTTACCCAGAAAAAATACACACACAAGCAGAAAACAGAAAATAAAAAGGTAATGACACTAAAACAATGCAGTTTTGTAGAATTCTTTTCAAAAAAACTGTACTATGAACAAAACTTCCAGAGAATTACCAGCAATTATTCCATTTTCAAAACCATAACCATATTCTCGAGAGGGACAATAGTAAATCACGTCCATTGATCAGATGGATCACACTTATCCAAGTGAATGTGGGGACTTAATTTAGGTCACATGACTGCACATTAATTGATTCATTCAATCTAAGTCCAGAGCCATGCAGCCCTCCAGCCTAAAGCATTTAAATCTACGCATCTCATTTTAGTCGTAGCAAAAGATAAGGAGAATGAAAACAGAGAAAGATACCTTGCAGTACCAGGTAGAAGCAGATCAACTTCTTTATCCCCTGCAGAAAATGCTCTCAAAGTATTTCCTCTGACGTGTGAGCCAGGCACTGTGCTTACTGAACTCGGCTCATGAGTTACTAGGAGCAAACCCTTCGGAGGAATCATAATATCTAGTGACATTGCACCTAAAAAAGCACGCATAAAAGATAAGAATTAACATACAAATTAAACAAGACAGCAACGAAAAAAAGAAACAGGGGTGACATAAAATTTGTATTTAATATTCCTCCATGCCTAATTTCTAAGTTTTCTCCACTAAACTACAATCACACAACACAGCAACAGATCTTTCCAAGTATATATTACACATAGAGTCATACAGACGAAAAGCGAACCGCATTTAGCAGTTAATTACAAAGATGAGAGACAAATAACTTACCCTTCTTCATCTATTCTAATATTAAAAGAGAAGCCAATTTTAACAGTTATTTTGTGTGAAGCATGTCATCTTTTGAATTGCCAAAAATGATATTCACTTTTTTTTTTATTTGCGCCAGAAAACACATGGATAATAAGAGAAAAAAAAGTTTATTTAGGGACAATTTCGTCAACAATTCTGCAGCCATGTTCCACTCCACTCCTTCCCCCTCTTTCCTCTCTCCCTCTCTACCATGCCACACATCTGTACTCTATCACCCCTTTTCAAACAAGTCCTTCTCATCTCCATTTTCAATTCTTCCAAATTCCAATTAACTGCTACGAACTTATAGGCAAGATCTCTTCTCATACTCACGAGGTTAAGATAGGTTCACGGATGAAATCTAAAGCAGGTTTGGGGGTTCGTCCTCAGGAAGTTTATTTCACTCTCTTCAATGTGTTTTTTCTATTTTTTATCGATTTTTTTGGTTCATTATTACTCAATTTAGTCCCATTTGGACACTTTTTTACTTCGATTATATTTCAAACAAATTAATAAGATTGTGCACGCATTGTGTGTGCAGCAGTCGCTAGTAAAACCAAAAACAAGGACACCTCTTGAATTGAAAAAAAGAGAAGAAAAAAAGGAAATACAAATGCGAGCAAGATAATCCAAATGTAAGCAAGTACACTAAGTCACTGACACAGCTTTGCAGGAAAAAGATCATCAAAATAAAGTAGGATAGCTACCACCTGGTTGAGACGCATCACGATTATGCAATTCATCAGGTGCTTCCAAGAGAGAATCCAAATGTTCGGGAGCTCTAAAATGTATTCCCAAGAGTAGGCTATAATCAATTATCTGTTGAGATTTTAAGAACTTGCAATCTAATTCAAGTTGTCTGCAAAAGGAATACAAACCCATTTAATACAAGTGGCAATCTCTTACAACTACAGGGCATTATCTGTATAAACCAGTAGAACTACGATATGAACCATTATCCGCACCAATTGAACTACTGATATTATATGGTCATAGGTTTTACTATTTTAGCAGGATTAATAGCTTTTGACAAAGAAATTTTCACTGATTAGCAAATAGAACATAATGCCAAAGAATGTATTGTGAACATACGTGAAAAGTGCCTCCCGCAACAGTTTGTCCATATGAAATTCATATGACAGATCAAGATCCTTTAAAGTGGTATTCTCATCTATAGTATCTGAATTTGTTTTTCTTCCAAACTTAGAACCTTTCAAATCAAAACGACGATGTATTCGCAATTCAGTGCAAAACATGTTCCCCATAACAACAAACCGTACCTGAAAATGAAAAAGATCATAACTATTACATCAAAAACCAAATAACAAATGACACTGATCAATATAGAGCTCATATGAGCCAAATATACCTTTTTTCCATTTCTCCATGTTATCCGATGAATCCCAAAAAACTTTGTTATCAAGGTATTCTCATGCTCTTTTACATGGCCATAGTAACAAGGCAGCATCTTGAGTAGAACCTAAGTGCAATTGACAAGTTCGCACTCAGTCATTTTCTTATAAAAACTAAAATAGAAATAGGTAATCTATACATCCCAAAATGAAAATAAACATTGCTTTCAAATATTCCGATAGAAAACCATAAATAACATCCATCATAATAATATCAAATTACTGCAACAATGGAGAAAGTGGATTTCAAATGTATTTCTATCATTAGTTTGTAACTCTCGAAGGACTTTCCAACAAGTTATGATAAAGAAACCACTTCGCGTTAAAGCTTACAATGGAAGTAGATAGTCCTGTCTCAGTGAATCATATCTCAATCACCAAAATCCAAACGCATAAACTTATTCACAAAATCAAGAATATGTTTAAAGTTTACGTTGCTCCCCAGTTCAACTTTCACTTACAAATTCAATTCACTGCATCTAATATGACAGAAATTAGCCCTGGCAATGATCAGGTCATCCATTCAAAATCTTCTTATGGTAAGCCTTTACAATAAGTAAACATCCATTCAAGTGAAACTGCTATTCTGATATCATTCTAGCTATGAGCATTGAGCAATAAGTGCAAAAAACAAATTACGGATCTCTCCACACTTACAAACCTTCAGTTCAGATTTTCGCAGTGTCTTAATGAAAAATCTGTCATCGTGGGATATATAGAAAATGCTGCCACTTTTTCCCGGTGAACAAAGTTCACGCAGACCATCGTCACCACAGATGGACATCATGTACTCTGCAGCATCTAGTTTGAACATCTCCTTTAGATTCCTGAACATGTGATTTATGCATTGTCTTAAATCGATTGGAAAAATATAATTCTTGCTCTAGAAAGTAGAACTTCAAACTCAGTATCGCCTTTAGAAAATGTACACACGTATTTACAAAATAGATGAAAAAAGCAGGGTGCCATATGTTGCAAAAAAAAATAAAAGCAAAAAATCTACTTTTATTTTTGGTAATTGAAAAAAAAAAACTCCCTCCTCAAGTGCAGTTTGACCCAGCAGAAAGTTTTAGGCAAAATTCAAAAAATAACTTTCAAATTTTGAATGACATAAATACCAACACTAACCCTATTACATTTTGTCTTATTATTGTGCCTAATGATCATGAGGGATTAATAGGGGTAATTCGTTGAAATTTGGGATGAATCAGCATCTAAAGAGATACCTAAATACCATAGGGCAATAGTCCTTCCAATAGAAGTCAACAGAATGGTGCGGAGGAGTAAACTGGGAGCCCTTCTTTGGAAAATACATCTGTATTCTAGCTCTTTCTCCAAAATCAGTAGATCTTACTTCACGCATTGGAACTGGTGTAATCTTTCCAACAGTGTACCTGTAAAATACAAAAGAGTTCAAGCAATCAAAACAATTTCCCAAAATATACATTCTAAAATTCAAATAAAGAACAAAGCAGAATTGCAAAGCAGATTAGAAAAGCTGAAACATCCATAAATGCTATCAAAATTTACCGACCTGATTCCAAGTTGCAGATTGAGCATTAGATAATAACTCTTATAACCTTTAAAAATGTTTATGCACGACCTACTCTTTTCTTCGTTTGGATGAAACTTGTTCCGTTGCTTAATTTTCTTCGGATGCCTTGTATATTTCCTAACCCTTTCCTTAATCAAAACACCTTGCATATATTCCCTTTCATAAACTACATTCAAATTATCAGCCTGCACCTCAAGCTGACCTCCATCAAAGGAAGGAGATAATATACACGAGATGTCAGAGGAAGAAAATTCCCTATTCGAACCACAATAGCTCCCACCTTCATCCAATAAAGCATTCGGTAGTGGTATTCTACCCGAACCACCTTTGAAGTTAGTAAGGGAAATCTTCTCAGAGAGACTACGTTTGACCGTAGATATCGGAACCTTGTGCTCCTCGGAATCCAAGGACGAAATGTGAGAGAAAAACTCTTTCCTCTTTCCTTCGAGTTTACTAATGCTACAATACTTACGTAATGAAGGGTGCTTACAACCAGCAGGATAGTATGTCCCTCGACCATCTTTCAATCCCTTCGTCCATGTTCCAAAATAGTAACCCCCGTTTGCAAATCTGTAGCACCCCGACCCATGCCTAATCCCATTCAACCAAAACCCATCAAAAAAGTCACCGTTCACCCATTTCATATCTCCCCTACCGCTCATTTTCCCATTTCTCCAATTTCCTAGATAAGCATTGCCATTACTCCAAACGTAACTACCACTCCCCTCATGTACTCCCTCTTTCCACGAACCATCGTAAACATCAGAATTGGAGTGCTCTTTTCTACCAAGCCCGTGCTGTACATTCATCCTCCAAGTCCCTCTATATATGGACCCATCTGGTTTGATTAAGGTCCCAAAACCATGAAGGTAACCCCCAGAAAATTCACCCTCATAAATCACCCTCGATGGCCAGAGAATCTTCCCCTTACCAGTCATCATGCCTTGTACCCAATCACCCTCGTAGACTGTTCCATCAGACCAAGTATACTTTCCTTTGCCATGGGGAAAGATCCCCTTGAAATCACCTACATAAATATCGCCATTGAGGAAATGCTTCTCGTTGGACCTGATAATAAGATATAGCATATCAACATTTCAAATATATTACGATTTGCGATCTATTTGAATGCAAAAGAACTAGGAACTAGACAAGGGTAAGTAACAAGAACCTTTCACTGCTTTCCATGGCCCTTCCGGCCATCCCCAATAAATGGCCTAGTGATCCTTGACGACTTCCCGCTTGCTCATGTTGAGGTGTAGCTGTCTGGACAGTGAAACAATCATTATGTTAGTAGTAGAAAAGCAATTTTGTATGCAAGGACAAAACAAAACTAAAATTTTCTAGTAAGTAGACTCCGCAGATAAATGTAACATGTTTGCTGCTGTACAACATTAAGACTAATTCAGGGACTACATCTCAGTCACAGCCACCATGTCAGGCCTTTGCTACTCTCAAACAACAAAACAAAAGAGACTTTTATTCTCGTGCAGTGGAAGCCTACAAAAATCTATCACAATTAGGAAAAAGGAACATTTTAGAAATTACAACCCTACACCATAAAGAATTAAATTCAAAACAATGGCTACTGCAAAGTGTTAAAATAGGAAAATAGAAGCTCCTTTGTAAGAATAAAAAAAGGAACTTTTTTTTCATTTTTCGTCTTCTGAAACCTATAACTGGATTCAATTAATTAACTAACAAATCTAAAACATTTAAAGGAATTACACGCTAAAACCATAAAGATAGTAATTTGAAACAATGAATTCAGCAAAGGACTAAAAAGAATATTAACAAAAGATTATCTGTAAGCTTAAGTCCTCTCACTCTTTTATATATATATATATATCATTTTTTATTTCTGAAAACATGATCGGATTCAAAGAATTAACTAACAAATCCCATAACATTGTAATCAGAAAATTACGAGCAAATATAAACAAATTACATGGGATTACTAAAGGCAACACCATCATTACAATACTAAAAGGCGTACATTTGAAAATTTATGAACAAATTACTACAGCATATATAAGTCAACAAGAACCGAGTCGCATCTCATGTATAAAGGAGGGTGGACGTAGGTTTGTGACGGCCAGCCAACAAAACTAGTCACATCTCATGGGTGCGATCATACCAACACAGATCCCATAAGAACTCCGAAGTTAA
>MKEJ01090031.1:0-13037 GCA_001753735.1 Embelia ribes
TGTGAACTAAGAGATGGGATAGTCAACTTGTTTAACTTATCTAAATTTTGTGTATATTACACTAATTGCGCATTTGTAATAGGATTATTTTCATCATCATTCATATTCATTAATTAGTGTGGTTGGTAAGATAATATTATTGAATTTAACATTTATAATTTTCTTTTGAAATGAATTTTTCTTAAAAGAGATTGAATCATACATTTGTAAACGATTCACGCGTTTGAATCATCCATACAACTGGTGGCAAATGAATACCTCTAGAATGTTCATAAAAATAAATGTTCAAAATAGATTTAGTATAATATTCCATACCCATAACATTTAAGAGGTCTTACCGGATCTATGTAAAAATGCTAAATCAATTTTTTATTTCTCTACTTTTCAAATTTTCATTTCAACTAAAAAAATTTCTTTTTAAATTCATTACATCAACTTACCCCCTACAAGAAGAATTTAACCACTTATATTTGTAATGGCACTCATACCATTCACATAATTACCCTCATACAATTGTATGTGACGTAATACACAGACAGAGGTCTAGATAACTCTATCCAACCATAAGCAAAAAGTAGGAAAACATGAGAAATTTCAATAATAAAACAATTGGCACATACCACTTGCCAGTGCAATAACTTACTGTTAATAAGCTAAGATGAGGATAATTTAGGCACTTCACATATGCACGCCAACTTAATTAATTAAATTGAGAGCGAGAGAAAAAAAAAAAAAAAAAATCTAGGTAAACAAAGGGAGACAATAAAAGGGCAAAAAGACCCCACTAAGGTCGTTGGTGACGTGGCCCATCGCGGACTCGAAAATGACCTGTCAACTGTGATTAATTCCCCAGTTTTTAAGTTGTTCAAATCCGCCACGTCACTCACGCTATGGCCTGCGATTCGCTGGCGTATACGCCCCACGACTCGTCGATCGAGTTGTTGGCAGCCACGTGTTGAGTGGACTTCAATCGTGAATATTTATGGAAATATATTTTGGCTATACTCCTCAAGGTTCTAAATATTTACGAAAATGACCCAATATTTTTGTAAACTGAATGTAGACCTCTATGAGTTTTGATTCAAACGAAATACATACCTTGATCTAATTTTCGGCCATCCACCATCATCTAGTATAAAGTGTTTGCTTTGCACTTGTTATAGAACTACAACGATCACACTATTTCATTTTTTTTTAACAAAGAGCTTTGGAGTTTATATACAATAGAGGATAATATTCGTAGATTTTAATTTTTGAATGTGTAGTGAGATAATTTTGTTCGAGTGGGTTGGATTCATAGTAGTTGCAGACGTGAAATTTTTTGACATATGAAAATGCGTTACTTGTCTTTTAAAGATCAAATTAAATTATGACTTAAATATTTATGTAATGTTTCTATTAAATAAATTACATAAATATGGAGGTAGTTAATAGAATACAAAAAGTCAATTATCTTCTTAAAATAAAAATAAAAATAAAAGAAAATGTTCAATAATTAGTTTTTTTTTAAATATAGTTACTAGATAATTTTTATGCATTATCTCTTAAATAAATTGAAATGGATAATTCTATGTCAATTATCATGATTTAAAAATAATTTTCATGATAATTATTTCTTGGTTAAATAGTATAGATAATATTAAATAAGGAGGTGCTTATTTATAACTCCCTCCTTCTCTGCTATAACTCGAGGTATTAAGCTCCCATTTCAAAGATACACAGAAATAAGCAGAAGGAAGCATTTTTCAATCGTAGAGAGAGAAACTCCTGGGCTCAAAGATCATCAAAACTTAAGTATTCGAAGAGTTGGAGAATATCAAGAACAATTCATCATTATTCAAGAATAGGAAGAACAATCTTCAATCTATGACAAGTTGTTCAAGTCGTTCATCAGGTATTCTTTATTAAATCCAGCTTTCGATCTCCAACAAGCTACCCAAGTCGTACATCAGGCATCTATCATCAAATTAAGTCTTCGATCGGCAATAAGCTGCTCAAGTAGCTCATCAGGCGTTCTTAATCAAAATCAAGCCTTCAATCCTTAACAAGTTGTTCAAGCCCCGTAACAAGCTATTCAAGCCACGTATCAAAGGTTCTTTATCAACAAATTCTAACTTCGATCTGTAACAGGCTACTAAGTTGTGCATCAGGCGTTTAACAAAAAATCCAACTTTTAATTCTCAACAAGCTCTCAAGCTTTGAATCAGGCAATTATCAACAAATAAATCTTTAATCTACAATAAGCTACTTAAGGCCGCATATCAGATGCTCATCATCACTTGAAATCTTTGATCTACAACAAGTCGCCAAAGCCATAGACCAAAAGTTCATACAAGTCAAGTCTCCAACTCTAAAGAAGATACCAGAATTGCAAGTTAGAAGTCTAGATATGGAAATCCTTGAGATCTAGTAGAAAAGCACTCAAGACAAGTCAAACTAACTTTATATCAAAATCAAGTTGCAAAGCTCTCAAGACAAGTCATGATACATTGAGAAAAAGCTTTTAACCCCTCAAGGCCAGATCCAAGGTCAAGCTATCAATTTGATACAATCTCCTAAGCCCTCAAGTTAAGAAGTTCATTAAGACTAAGTTGAAATATCCTTGAAGTACCAAATCAAAACCATTTCGAGAACAAATCGCCAAGCCCCCAAAGTCAAACAAATTAAATCCAAGTCTTGGAAAAGAATCAAATGATTTCATTTCTTGTAGTTAGAAATTACAGAGGATTGTAATAACTTCAAATTATAATCAATAAAGTTACTTTATTCCCCAATTTTCCTATCTCGTTATTGCATTAGGGATTTTGTGTGTGATAAATTTTGGCACGTCCAGTGGGACCTTTTCTACCTTTTATTTTTTATCCTTAACGAAATAAATCAAGTCCCCTCAATGGAATTCAAGAACAACAGCTCAGAATCTCATCAATTTCAACTTAAAAAGCTTTAGAACTTCAAGTGAAAACAAGTCTTGATCAAGTACATCTAGCGGAAGGATAACAAATAGCATAACAAAGGGGGTAGAGACATATGTTCAAGGCACTTCAAAACCTATGATACTCCAAGTGGATGGCTCTGGTCCGTCAAAATTCTCTAATCCCCAAGGTAGTGAGCAAGATAAGTTGGGGGTAATTATAGTTGAAAATAACAATCCTACCATTGGAAGGACTTTATTTTAGCCATTCGCTTTACATTGCTTAGTTGCTAGTCCTAAGTATCATCAAGGGAAGGAAACCAAAACTCAATGATCAAAGTAGCTTCATGATCATGCAAATAATAACAACAATTGTTGTTACCTTGGAAGAACAGGTGGGTACCTTAGCCAAGATAGTTTAGTGTCTCATTAAGACTATTCAACAGTATGACACGAACTTTTCAATATTGATGAGTAAAGTAGGGCAACTACAAAAATCAAATAAAGATAATGTCATTCCTCCAGATTATCAAAATATTGATGAATTTACAACTAATAAGCCTAATGAACTGGCCAGTTTGCAACTATCTGTTAATGGATCACTTCCAGTCAATCGACTTGAAGAGTTAATTATCTACACAATCAAATGGAAGTACAAAGAACCAATAAAGTCATTTATCATCTATGCAAAACCATTCACACGAAGGATTGATCAGTTGATGATGCCAAATCGCTATCAACGCCTAAAATTCCAACAATTTGATGGCAAATGTAACCCTAAACTGTATATCGCATACTTTTGTCGAGATATGCAATAGCGTTGGAACCGATGGAGACCTTCTCGTAAAGGAATTCTTTCGGGCACTAAAGGAAAATGCTTTCAATTGATACTGCGATCTCGAGCCAGGAAAGATCAATAGCTGGGAGCAACTTGAGAAAGAATTCTCAATCGCTTCTATAACGCTCTACAGATAATAAGCATAACAAAACTTACCAACTCTTGCCAATAGGAGGTTGAACTAATCATTGATTATATCAACAAATAGAGAAATTTAAACCTCAATTGCAAGGATCGTTGTGCGAGACATCAGAAATAGAAATGTGCATCCAAGGCATGTAGTGGGGACTTCAATATATTCTTTAAAGGATGAAACCATGCAGTTTTGAAGAACTTGCATCCGTTGCACATAACATGAAACTTGTCATTACTTTAAGCGAAAATCAAGATCTGCCCCATGCTAGAAATATAAGAGGATGAAATGTTTCACACACTTTTGTAAAATATTTTTCTGAAGTATTACCAAGACAAAAAAAATTACTCATAACATAATTTTGTTTTTCTTATCAATCATCCGTAAAATATTTCACACACCTCTTTTTGGGATAGACAATCGCAAAAGGGGATATTGGTGCGTCATGTTTGTGAAGTCCTAGCTCCAATATGATGTCAACGATGTCTATAGAATCAATGATTTCCTCTAAGCTTGGGCAGCTGGTAAATATTTCATATATGTGACTCTTAACTTCTTAAGCTATCATTTGAGCCTTTGAAAGAGTGATTCTCAGTAACATTTCACTAACGTGGGCTATCGCCTTAGCTAGTCACCCATAGTGACCACCATGGTCTTGCATATTTGCCTGGGCCTAAAATCTGAAAGATTTGCATCTCTGCCTTGGATAAACATTTAAAAGGGCTATATAAACTTTGCATCCCCATTTGGTTAAAATGCATATAAGATCTCCATCTTTGTATTAGTTTAATGTCAGAATCGCCCATCAAATTTGTGTACTTCCATTTGGGTCGGACACATGAAAGCTCTGCATCTCTATTTTGGTTGTACAACTGAAGCAACTATCAAATTTTGCGTCTCCTTCTTTATCAAGCTATTCAAAATTACACCATCTCCGCGAATATTGAACATTTGGAGGGGCTATCGAATTTTTGCATCTGGGTTAAACTCTTGAAGGTTTGCATCTTCTCTCCCAGATAAACCATCAAATTATTGTATTTTTGCATGTTTCAAATGCTCACAAATTTCATTCATAAGTCAGATTCGTTGAGTCCTGCTCATTTCCAAGATCAAGTACATGAACATGTCTCAAGAGGGTATTTGTAGATATAAAAAATTTTTACATATGAAAATGGGCCATCACGATTTAAGTATTTAAGTAGTGTCTCCACTGAATACATATAAAGTTAATTAATAAATATATTAAGTTAATCATATTCTTAAAATAAAAATAGAAGATAATGTTCAACAACCAGTTTCTTTAAAAAAAATATAGTTACTAGATAATTCTTAATACTTTATCTTTTAAATAAATTGAAAGAGATGATTCTAAATCAATTATTATGATTAAAAATAATTTTCATGATAATTAACTCCTAGTTAAATGGTAGAGATAATATTAAATCAGGGGCAAGCTTATCCACAACTCCCTCATCCTCTACTATAAAAAGAGGCTTAACCTCTCATTTTAAAGACACACAAAAACAAGCTGAAGGAAGTATTTTTCAAGCCGAGAGAGAAGCTCTAAAGCTCAAAGATCAAAATTCAAGCATTCAAAGAGTTGGATAATATCAGTAATAGTTTATCATTCTTCAATAACACAAAAAATAACCTTCGATCCGAAACAAGTTACTTAAGTTGCTCATTAAGTGTTGTTAATCAAATCTAATCTTCGATTTGCAACAAGTTACTCAAGCGGTGTATTAAGCATTCAACATCAAATCAAGTGTTCGATCCGCATTCAGTTGCTCAAGCCATATCAGACGTTCTTTATCAAATTCAGCTTTCGATCTACAACAAGCTGCATAAACCGCCCATCAAACATTCTTCATCACAATCAAACCTTCGATCTACAACAAGCTATTCAAGCCGCATATCAAGGGTTATTCGTTAACAAATTCCGGTTTCGATCCGCAACAAGCTACTTAAGGCACGTATCAGACGTTCATCAACAAATCCAACATTATGATTCTCAACAAGCTCTTAAGTTGTGCATCAGGCGATATCAACAAATAAATTTTTAATTTGTAATAAGCTACTCAAACCGCATATAAGATGCTCATCGTTGCTTGAAGCTTTTGATCTACAACAAGCCACCAAGGCCATAAGCCAGAAGTTCATACAAGTCAAGTATCCAACTTGCTAGACAAATCTGCAAGTCAGAACTCTAGATATTGAAATTCTTAATATCAAGCAAAAAAGTTCTCAAGACAAGTCAAACCAACTCTGTCTTGAGATCAAGTTGCGTAGTCCTCAAGAAAAATCAAGATACCTTGAGAAAAAGCTTTGAAGCCTTCAAGGCAAGATCCAAAATCAATCTACCAACTTGAGAACAAGCTCCAAAGCCCTAAAGTTAAGAAGTTCATCGAGGCTAAGTTGCAAGACACTCAAAGTACCAAATCAAGGCCATCTCGAGGACAAGCCGCCAAACCCTCGAGTCAAAGTCAACCAAATAAAATCCAAGTCGATGAGAATAATCAATAGATTTTATTTCTTATAATTAGAAATTATAGATGATTATAATCACTTTAAATTATAATCAATAAAATTATTTTGTTCTCTACTTTTCGTATTTCGTTATTTAGAATTGGAATTTTGTGTGATACAATTGTTTTTCATAATGTAATCTATAATTGTACCATACTGGACTTCGGAACATATACTCAAAACAAAAAATTCATATATTAACCGGACTGTATAACACAAACTTCATTTGATGCCCCATATTCATTTATCATGTGGCACTCCTCACGTAAACTAAAATCGTGGAGAGTAATATAATTAATTTTAATTTTTAAATACAGGAATATTTGTGGAAAAAAACGAGTTTGATCAATAGTAATCATCTAGATTCTTATCCATAATTTTTACTAAAATTTGCTATTGGTAACATTTTCCCTCATTCAAGCTTGCTTTTACAAATCTCATTAACTTAATTTTGGTAATCACAAAACTGTTGTTTTTTTTTTTTTTTTTTGCCTTAAACATCATGTATGAAGGGCACATCTGCATAAACATGCATGAGAACCATAACATCAAATATATTTCATTCGTAAAAACCATACAAAATTGTACGTTAATGTTTGATATCTTATTAGAATCAAAACATGGGCAAATAATTCTAATTTTCACAGTACGGGATACTATTTCCTATAAACTGAAACCACGGGGTCATAGGTGTAATTTCCTAAAAATAAACGAGCCAGCGCAGAGGTTTGATGGGCCAGATGAACGAAGGCCCAAAACAAAGCAAACGCTGGTTTCTACACGAACACGTGTCTCGTGACGTGGATCTCGCATTGGCGCCCCGCCCTCTCTCTCTCTCTCTCTCTCTCTCCTTCCCACGCTTCTCTCTCTCTAAATCCTGAAATAAACTCGCTTTCTCTCTTCCCTCCATCTCCAATTTTTCTAGAGAGAGAAAGTGGGATTAGTTAATGCGGAGCTCAGAGCTTTGTTCCTGTTCAAGGTATACGTTAAATTATATAAAATCGTTTTTTTTCTAACTTTGTTTTATTAGAGTTGGAGTTGAAAGAATTAATGTTCTCAATTTGATGATTGATAATTTATAGGAGTTGATTGTTTTGTTGATCCTATGGAAATAGATATAGAGGATTATAAATAGAGAAATTAATTTTAGAAACAGTAATAAATAAACAGCGTCGATATGTTTAAAAAGTCTACTACGAAAACATCTTGGAGTTGTGTTTTTTATTAAATTGGGATCAATTCTCGAATTGTTTCCGTTTAAGATTTGTCGCGTTTTCGGTACATAATTATTTCCTTGTTGAAAAATTATTTTGAGAAGTGCAGAGAGTGGAGACTGAAGCCTTTCAATTTTCAGAATTATTGTCGTGGAATTAATTTTGTTTTTCCTTTTATTTACAAAATTTTGCTGCTATTGAGTGTGAATTAGTGTTTAAATTAAGCTGCTGTGTGAGGGTAGTTTTGTCATTAGTTTGGTTATTTAGTTTTATGTGCATGTGAATTGACACAATTTGGTAAAGGTATGTTAGTTGGTGGGCAGGTTGTAAAGACAAGTTTACCCCATCCCTTTTCTGTTTTTTCCCTATTTAGCTTTGAGTAATAGTTTTTATTTGTTAATTATAATTACATGTGCCTTGTGCTTGTGTATATGGCACACAATAAAAACAGATCTTGATCTTGTCCTAACTCTTTGTCTAGTTGTATTATATAGGGTTTATATATTTATACCTTTAAGCACAAAAAATAGATTTTTCAGATTAAGAAAAAAATTAGATGTATATATTTTATAACTTCTAAATTTGTAGGATAAAATAGCAAATGAACTTAGCTCAAAAGCTAAGATTTTAAGGAAAAAAGAAATTCTACTTTTGATTAAGAAAAGAGCCGGATAACTTCTATTATTATAGGTCAGAAAAGCAAAAAAACTGTTAAGCATTAACTAAGCACCCAGATGCTTTAATAGTTTTTAAGCAAAAAAGCATTAATGTTTAGGCTTAAAAGCTGCAACCAAAGAAGTCCTCAGTGATTTTTTTCTTAACTGCGTTTGTAATTTTTTTATCTGCAACTTCTGTATGTAGTTGTGTTTTTCTATCTATAGAGAAATATTACTTCCTTGTCACATCTTGGTTAATGATTTGTCCTTAGATTGGACAAGCAAACTATGGAAATATATAGGGTTTCCTCAAATTTTTCTTTAATTAGTATTTTTGTCCAAATTTCAATCCTAGGGTGAAAAAAGATCATTGCACTGATAGGAAGGTCTTCTGTTTTTGTATTGTAGTGTGTAATATTAAATGCTATATTAAAATTTATTAAGTTTCTGTTTATCTACTGAAGTTATGGGCAACACTGATTTGGATAAATCAGTGCATCTCACCACCTTATGTCCAAGGTCCAGCATACCCAGAATATGTATAACTTAAAGAAGAAGAAGCTCTTTTGAAGATAACAGTAATGATATGTGCACAAGAAAAACATGTGCAGAAATCGAATTAACACTATGTAGCTACATCTTGTATATTTGTCTATTCCTTGTGAATGTGATCTAACACAAAATTTAACCACATAGGTGTTTGTACATTTTCAATACATGATTTTGTATGCTTAGATCATTACTCAATTTGTAATTTACAACAAATTGATATGAATCTTCATTTTTTTTTCTGTGCTTCTGTATGTATTTGTTTGTTTAACTATCAACCTACTGTCTGATTTATGGCATTGCTTACAATCCTATTTACCCGTTTAGGTTTGTTTTTTCATGGGATCAGATATCAGTTATGATATTGATGATGATTAGTGAGAATAACTAAAGAAATCTGAATTATTTTGTGGATGGCTCTATTGGCTTGTCAATTTTGACATGGTGTGATGACTGATGAGCAACTATTTTTTGAGGATAACAAATCAAGAAGTGGTGTCAAATATATTCGAGTTGTTGGCTTTCTTTGACTTGGCTCATTTGCCCTTAATCCTGTGTCCCTATAGTGAGACTTGTTGCAGTAACTGGGGATAGACTGTGTATGGTTGTGCTGAAAATTAAACTTCGTTCAATCTTTTGCAAAATGTGGTGAACTCATGCTAAGGAAATTCGTGAAGCTCATTATTTTCTTAGATTTCTTGAAATGATATGACAAGACATATAACACGACTTGGAACTTAAGACTTTGTTTCTTCCTCTTTATTCTCTGGTGTTTTACGCTCTCTAAAACTAGCACACTAATAAAGCATAGGCTTGTTATGGATTAGGGGGATGTGTATCCATGTGATTGTGAATGCTTTCCTGCGTGTGACTTGTATTTTCATTTTTATTTTGCCCGTTTCACCTTGCTCGAAATCAGGTGCACAACAACTATTGCCATGGCATAGACACGTGGCGAATTATAATTACTTTCTCATTGCTGAGTCCTTGTCTCCTCGATTACTAATTAAGCTCTTCTCTGATGATCTATTATGTAGGATTGGGGGTTTGAACTTCCAAGTGAGAGCACTTCTGCCAGTGCAACGACCAAATATACCGATTTCTTGCTAGCAACGGCTTCTGGAAAAGTTGGAGGAGAAAAGTTTCCTGGTAAAATAGCAACACCATTCGAGAAGACGAAACTAGCTGCATATACCCTTGCTGCTGTGGCACCTTACATGAGGTTTTCTGCCTCTATAAGCAAAGAAATCCTAGCTTTCCAAAGCCTTAATCATGATCACACCTACAACAAGTGGATTGCTAGTCTTTCTTCTCATAACTATGAGGTACATTGACTAGAAAAGCACACTTGATTCATTTTTGAGAACCATAATATTTCATTCGGAATAATTCACCAGTGAACCTTTTTGTGGTTCTAAATTCAGGGTGAAACATTGGAGATTGAAGAGTTACTTGAGAAACTAAGTGTTTCTTTGACTGGCGAGGAGCTTCAAGTTGTAGAAAACATTTATCATCAAGCTTTAAAACATCAAATTCAGTTTTTCTATGCTCAACCAATGTTTCAGAAAACTGTAACCCTCTCTCCTCGGCCTCATGACTTTGGGGAGCGCTGCTTTAGCATTTTCTGTGATTTTGACATGACTTGTTCTACAATAGATTCTTCAGCCATTTTGGCAGAGATTGCAATTAGAACAGCACAAAAGGCTGATGTGGACGTAACAAGTAACCAACTAGCTCGAATGTCCTCAACTGATGTGAAGAACACATGGGGTTTTATTTCCAGCAGGTACACTGAAGAATATGAACAGTGTATAGACAGCATTACTTCTGGAGACAAAGGTAGATCCAAGTACATCTTATAATTGAAATGACACAGTATATACTTTTCATGAGCTATATAGGTGTACTGTAGAATGTAGATAAAGTTTTTGATATTATATGTGGCTTCAATGGAACCTTTTTCTGCAGCGAAAGAACTCAATTATGAAGGTCTATGTAATGCACTTGAGCAAGTAGCTGAATTCGAGAAGAAGGCTAATACAAGGGTGATCGAGTCTGGTGCATTGAAGGGCTTAAATAGAGAAGATATTAAGCGGGCTGGGGATCACCTCATCTTGCAAGAAGGGTGCAAAGGGTTCTTCCAAGAGATAGCTAAGCGCGAAAATCTGAAAGCTGATGCTCATTGTCTGTCATACTGCTGGTGTGGTGATATGATTCGTTCGGCTTTTTCATCAGGTATGTTTTAGAGTTGGGTATATTTATTTCAGAGATTTGTGGTACCTATATTTCAAAACTCTAGTCGTGATTTTCTCACCATACAAAAGTTCCTGTAAAAGGAAACTCATCAATTCACTGAGTCGTAAACTTCATGGTATTGAATTTTGTGATGGATGATATGGGTTTTCGTCATCTGTTAACTGGACAGGGGGTATGAATATTGGGGATGTATATTGCAACGAGCTAGCTTACGAAGATAACGTAAGCACTGGTGACATGATAAGAAAGGTTGAGTCTCCCATGGAAAAGCTTGAGGCCTTCAACGAAAAAGTAGGGATAGAATGCGGCCACATCACTGTTTGCGTCGGTGGTTCAGTGGGTGACATGCTCTGCTTGCTAAACGCAGATATTGGCATTGCCATTGACCCAAGTCACAGTTTAACAAGATTGGGCAATAAATTCGGTATATCTTTTGTCCCCTTGTTTACTGGTTTGGTGAGGAAACAGATGGAAATGAGTGAGGGTAGCTCTTCGGTCTGGAAGGGGCGCTCTGGTGTTATATACACCGTGTCTAGCTGGGCTGAGATTCATGCTTTCATTTTTGGCATATAGATATATTATAGTAGGTAAAACACCCATTAGGGAATAAATGAAAAGGAAATCTATAGTACATAGAGAGTTAATATGACTGATTTTTCTTGTATATTCGGTCAGCCTTGGGCAACTATTTTTCGTACAAGGATTGGCCGATAGGCATGGAGAATCCTAGAAACTAGGATGAGAAGTGCTGTTGATAGGTCATGGGGGACAGTAAAAAATCCCTTTTTACTTCTTTTTTTTTTTTTATTTTTTGGGAAAATATAGAAAAATATATACATTTACACACACCCAAAGAGTGGGGTCATATTCTTTTTCTTGTTATGCATTTGAAACTGGTATGTTTGGAATCAGACATAGCAATAACTGGGGATTTTTTGGAGAGGCAATTGGATAATAGCAACAATATATTCCATTTTGACATTGCTATTGTCTTGTCATGTAATGAAAGTCTTTACTATGTTGTGTGTAAACCATGAAAGATAAAATTGAATGATATGATTTTTGGTAATATATAGTATTTATGTTATTTTCCTTCGAATTGTATAAGTGAATTTGGTATTTTGGGCTAAACCATTTTATATGAATTTACTAGTTGTAAGCAAGCCTCTTGGTACGTCGTCATAGTGCACTGGTCCGTAAACCTGGCTGCTTAATGGTATAAGCCTCAGTATTATCTTCAGATCGGTTTCAAATATAAAAAACAAACCTTTTTTCATAAAAAAATATTGCGCAGTTGTGAAAGTCATGTGATTAAGATTACTTAGTTGTAAACGAAGGAATTTTTCGGCGTACACTGAATGAAATTGTTGAAAGTAACAGGGCATGCAGTTGTTGAGTTTGATCCTCATCCGAGATAAATGAATTGATACGGCGAAACAAATCCAAACTTCTATTGCTCATTGGTACTTTTACCATTCAATTGGTATCACATGAACACTAACATTGCCTTTGAAATAGTAGTAGAGAATTATAATTTCGTGTAAAATACTTATTAGGCTTTTCGCTTTTTGTGATGTATTGATTGTGTTGCGATTACCAACAATTCCTAGTCAAACACATCCCATTATTGGCGGAAACCAAATTATTAGTGATATCAGTGTTGAATTTTATCATGGAAAAACGAGTATAGCAGCGGAAATTTCCACATCTCTGTTTTGGAGTTTGCTTTGTTGTTCTCACAATCTTTTTCCATGATTACCCAAAACCGTGTATCTTCTTTCAAAATAATCAAAATAAGGTACTACATCTCGATCTAGCAGATTCAAGTTACAACTTAGATGTACACATTTTAGTAGACCATGAGGGCGTTAAATTTGATCGCAGAGAAGTTATAAACAAAACTCAATGTTGTTTCTACCTTCTTAATATTTGTAAAAAAAAATATAATTTTTTA
>MKEJ01090039.1:0-13497 GCA_001753735.1 Embelia ribes
ATTTAATTGTGTTTTTAAGTCTTACTCTCTCTCTCTCTCTCTCTCTATATATATATATATATATATATATATATCATATTGGGTGATACTTGGATTGGGGATTTCGTAATTATGTTGTGTTTAGAACTTCAGTCCTTAATGGAAGTTTAAAAATGAGCAGTTTTTCTATGTGGGTATTATTTGATTGAGCTGTATGTGTGACTTTAGTGCCATTGGCTCAGAAATTGGGATTCTTGGAAAATTGATATGTGGGGGTTATGTTAAAATGGAAAACATGTAAATTTTCTGAATATATAAATTAAATTGTGAATAGAAGTTTAAAAATGAAAACTAATTCCTATCTATGTTTTAATCGAATTGAGTATTTTATAATTATGTAATGTTTAGAACTTCAATTTTGACCGGAAATTTCTCAAAGAAAAGTTTTTCGATGTGGGTATTATTTGATTGAGCTTAATCTGTGATTTTACTGTGGAGGTTTGGAATAGGGATTATTGGAAGTTTGATATGTGGTTATCATGTTGAAATGCGAATTTCTTAATTTTTTTTGTTTAGCTGTTAAACTGTGAATGGAAATTTTATGAATGGGGATTCTTTCTGCTTGGGTATTGTTTAAATTGAGGATTTCGTAATTATGTTGTTTTCAGAACTTAAATATTGAATAAAATTTTAAAAATGAGGAGTTTTTGTTATTTTAGTGTTGAGGCTCAGATTTGTGATTATGGAAATGGTTATTTAGTCTTACGTGGGACTTTTATTTGGTTGTATTGTAAGTTAAAACTTAAAGTGCAAACTGAATTTTGAGAAGTATTGTAAGTTTAAAACTTAAATTGCAAACTGAATTTTGAGAAATGAGGAGTTCTTCTTGGTGGGTAATAATTGAATTAGATGAATTAGAAATTTCGTAATTATGTCATGTTTGAAAGTACAATTTATGAATGAAAGGTTTTGAAGTGAGGAGTTTATTTTGGTCAGTCTATTATGTTGGGTGGGTTAGAGATGGAGGGGGATATGATTGAACTTTCATATGTTACAGATGTATTCTTTTATGAAATTATAAAGTGGTGTATATAAATGATTTTATATTTGATAAATTTGAGAAGGTGATTGACAATGACTGCCATTTCAATTAACTATGGCGTCAGTGTGTGGAGCAAAATTAATCTATACATTTGGTGGTATGAAGTGAATTTATGGCATGAAACATGTTAAACTCTTGAGTTTTATTAAGAGAAAAATTAGCATATTATCTAATGACGAGGTACAATGAAAGTTAGTAGATGAGACTTTTGTTTTACCGTAATATTGAACTTGGTGGTATCTTTACAACCTAATAAGAAATTCAGTTGGGATCTTCAAGCTGTACCTATAATATAACGTCTCAATGTACTTGAACTAATTTCAGGTAAGCCGTTTATTGGACTTGATTGTGCACAGTCTATATAGTCACAAGGAGGTGTTTCTTAGGGAACTTGTAAGGTAAGGCCACACTTACATTTTAATATGTTCTTCATCATATTCTACTTTGGTCTTGATGACGGAATGCAGATTAAGATTTTTTCTGGGAAATTTCTCTTTTCTGAATATGCTAAATAATCTCACTAATTTTGAAGATTACATCTCTTTCCCGTCATTTGGTGTGTGATGGATGTAGATGTTTTCCCTTTTTTTACATTTATGTGGAACCTTTCACTCAGGAAGTAGATCTCTCTTTGCATTTACAGTTCATTTACTCTTCAATAATTTTTGTCTATTGCAGTAATGCAAGTGATGCTCTTGATAAGTTGAGATTTTTAAGTGTGACCGACCCTTCTTTGCTTGGAGATGCTGGTGAGCTTGAGATTCGAGTTAAACCTGACCCAGACAATGGGATCATTACTATCACGTATGTAGATACTAGTATTTATCAATACCTTTCTTTTTCATGGCAATGAATAAGCTTTATGAAATAAAATCTGTGTTACCTATGTAGAGATACTGGTATTGGTATGACCAAAGAGGAGCTTGTAGAGTGTCTTGGAACTATTGCGCAGAGTGGCACTTCAAAATTCTTGAAGGCTCTCAAGGTACTTGAATTTTATTTTCAGCACTTTCACTCTCTCTTTAATTGTCAGATTCAGAGAATGCCTTCTAAAGTTGTTTGCTACTGAAGCTAATGATGGAAATTTTCTTTTTGGTAGGAAAATAAGGATCTTGGAGACAATGGATTAATTGGTCAATTCGGTGTTGGGTTCTACTCAGCATTTTTGGTTGCCGATAAGGTGCTTTTGTAGCATTTTCATATGTGTTTTATCTGATGTTCTTGAGTTTTGTCCCTGATTTCTACTCCCATATTGTTGGGTTCTGAAAGATGAGCTTTCAAAGGTGGTCTTTGAAGATTTTAAAGACGGTTTTCTGGTCTTGGAAACTTGTATAGTGTTTTTCTCATACCTGGAAAAATCTCTTCAGGGGAGGTTTTCCAAAATTCTTTCTTTTGTCAGCCAAATCTTAAAATGTTGTGAACTAAGTCCCGTGACTAGTAGGTGTTAGGCGTGTGAGGAAGAGAAAGTGGTAGGAAAACTTAATTGCCTAGGTCCTCAGTCTGTTCAGTTGAAGAATGATTATAACTTTTTGTGATCAGGTGGTAGTGTCCACAAAGAGCCCAAGATCTGAAAAGCAATATGTCTGGGAAGCAAAGGCTGACAGTAGCTCATACGTAATAAGGGAAGAGACTGATCCCGAAAAGTTTCTTCGCCGTGGAACTCAAATTACCCTTTATCTAAAGGTAATCCTATTCTTCCTGACTTTATATTATTGAGTGATTTGTTTTTCATGTTTAGATTTGGTCTTACTGTAACAGATCTGATTTAATTATTTTACAAGGCATGTTGCATTAAACGAAACACTACATCCATGAGATTCAATGTTGATTTATTTTTATATCTATTCAATTTTTGGAACTGAGTTGGGTGATAAAATGTGAGGAAGTTCTGAATTTAAGGGGAATAAATGATTACAGCAATTGTGACAGACACACTTCCTTGGTATGAATGGGATGAAAGATGGATTTGGTGGTTAAAAATGAACGATGTATATGTTATGCTAATGATGACTTGGTGTTGAAAATCAGACCCCATACTACAAATGTACTTAAATGTACTTTGTGCTCCATGTTTAAAGTCTTCTTTTACAATGTTCATGATTGCATATGTTTGGATGTTGAAAGACCTTTGTCTTTCACACCAATTTTCATGTGGTAATGTCAATACAATGAAACTTAAGGAGGTGCTTTATTACTTTTGCAGGATGATGACAAGTATGAATATGCAGACGCAACTAGGGTCCAGGGGTTGGTAAAGAATTACTCACAGTTTGTCTCATTCCCCATCTATACATGGCAAGAGAAGTCACGTACTGTTGAGGTGATTGTGCCTTTTTCTTTGCTTGATTGAAGTATGGGAATTAACACCTGTGGTAGCGTTTCATATGGGATCTGGTCTTGTTGGATTGATAATTAGAATTGTTTATTTTATAGAATGATTAGCTTGTGTAATTAGATGTCTTTCTGTTCATGTCATAGATCTTTTTGGATTTAAAATAAACTTCTTGGGTAAGCCTCTCCATATTGATTAGCTCATGTCACTGACTCACTGAGCTGGTAGTTCTTTAAATTTAGTCAATCGTTTCCAAGAGGTAATTTGAAAGTTCCTGTTCCCTAGATTAGGAAGAGAATAGGAAACACGAGAATTATATTTCGGAAGTTATTATTAGAGTCCAAGTGATCCATCTCTTTAGTTCCTTTCTGTGTGATCCTGTTACAGTAAGAGGTATGAAGGCTCCCATGCCGAACATGTACCATTTGTTGATTTCGATTGCAACTCTTTGCAGGTGGAAGAGGAGGAAGAGCCAAAAGAGGGAGAGGAACCTGCACCAGATGTAAGGAATACATTTCCCTGTTTATTGAATGCTGTTTGTGACTTGACTTCATCAACTTAAGTTGTAGATTTACATAATAGATACTTGCTGTCTGCAGGGTGAGAAGAAGAAGACAAAGAAGACTAAAACGGAGAAGTATTGGGACTGGGAGTTGGCCAACGAAACAAAACCCATTTGGGTAGGTGTAGAAGATCAAGTTTATTACTGATCATTTATCATCATTAATTTTTTGCACACAATCAAGTTTCTGGTTGCAAAAGTGACACACATTGCATGTGGGTGGCTGCCTATGCATGTGCCCTTGGAAGGTGGTCATCGACTGTCCATCGAAGTTAAATTGCAAATGGCATTGGTTACTTTCAGTTTTCATTTTTGCATTTTCAGGTCTCCTTTATAGACTGACGATCCTGTTTTTTTTTTCTTTTTTTCGTAATATGCAAATGCAGATGAGAAATCCAAAGGAAGTCCAAAAGGATGAGTACCAGGAATTCTATAAGAAAACTTTCAATGAATTTTTGGAGCCGCTTACGTATTCTCACTTCACCACTGAGGTTTGTAAGCCTTCTAACTGATTAAGATTCTTGATTTTGTATTATTTGTGCCTTGTTTTAATGTTTTAATTATTTGTAGGGCGAGGTGGAGTTTAGAAGTGTCCTCTTTATTCCTGGGATGGGACCTATGAATAATGAAGATGTTATAAACCCGAAAACAAAGAACATACGTCTTTACGTGAAGCGTGTATTTATTTCCGATGATTTTGATGGTGAGCTGGTAAGTTGGCCATTTATTTTCCTTCATCTCTTGCATTTTCTTTTTGTGAATGAATTATAATTTTAACAAGAGTCTAATTGACCCTGTGTATAGATATTGAAACTGAAGTGACTGGGTTGTCACTTAATTGTCAGAGGAGATGTCACCTTGATAAAAGGGATTTATGTTCAAATTTAATACATTTGAATCATTTAATTATGAAACATATATTTGTGCGCTTCATTTGCTAGCAAAAAGCATATATAAATTTTTATTTTTTAAAATTGAGCTGCTAATTTACTTTTCTGCATGAGTTTCATGTTTCTCGATTTACGGTTTGTAATTGTAATATACTTATCCAAAATAAGGACATTCACCTGTAATAATTGGAAAACTCATCTTTCTCTAATTTTTTTGGGATGTGTAACAAATTAGCATTTAGATATGGTTACTGCAATCGCCGGAAGCAGTTGAATGGTCGTCAACCAATCTATGACGTACTAAAGAAATATTAGAAATTTCCTGGGGAAAAAAAGGCTAATTGATGTCACACTGCTAAGGGGGAAAATCCAACACATTCTTTTGCCTCACTTATCTGCAATATCGTAGTTGAAAGATTTACAGATATAAGTTCAAAATGGTGACCTGTGACCCATATGTTTGAACTTCATGGTTTATAATCCAAGTATTAGGAAAAATAATGTTGAGGCTGTTAGTTTTTTCCGGATGTTGGATTAATGACTTTCCTCAGTAAGTATTTGTGCATGTTTGGCTGTATAAACTGATTTTGTTGGTTTATTGCAGTTCCCAAGATATTTGAGCTTTGTGAAGGGAGTAGTGGACTCTAATGACCTTCCTCTCAATGTATCTCGAGAGATCCTCCAAGAAAACCGAATTGTAAGAATGTCTATTTAAGGATGAAATCTTTATGTCTTAAGGAGCTTCATCATCGTTATGGTTCTTTCTTAAGAACCTTTACAACATGTGAAAGAAAAGCGTATTTACGTCAAACATTAACATGTTTTTTCAATTTTTGTATGAACTTATCATTCTGAAACTGAGGCGAATACTTAATGTAGGTCTGTAGAAGTGTATTGCTTTCGCAAAAATATATGATAACCATTTCAAATCAATACCGACAAAAATCTGTGGCGTTTACATTTGTTTCATTTTCCTGTAATCATTTCCAGTTTTCTTTTGTTAACAAATATAACATTACTTGTTTTGCCTTTAATCTTGCCCCTAATCTTGTAGGTAAGAATAATGAGAAAGAGGCTTGTGAGGAAGACCTTTGACATGATTCAAGATCTTTCTGAAAGTGAGAATAAAGAGGTAAGAGAGCACAGAGACACGAATCATTGATTACTTAATATAAATTGCTTGCATAACTTGATAGTGATTTAAAATTATCCAGGATTACAAAAAATTTTGGGAGAATTTTGGTAAGTTTATGAAATTGGGATGCATTGAAGACACCGGAAATCACAAGCGCATAACACCACTCTTGAGGTTCTTCTCTTCGAAAAATGAGGAGGAATTAATAAGTTTAGATGATTATATTGAAAACATGGGTGAAAACCAGAAAGCAATATATTATTTAGCAACTGACAGCATAAAGAGCGCCAAGTCAGCTCCATTCCTGGAGAAGCTGGTTCAGAAGGGTATTGAGGTAAGCACTTTATCTAAGTTTTTAATATAGAAGTTGTGAATTAAGTAGTGTGGCGTGGAAAAAAAAAAAAAGAGTAAGAACTGTGGAGCAATGTTTGATTTTGTGATTTTAATTGAGCAATTTAGTGATAATTTTCACAAGTAATCTATTGCAGTCTAGAAGATGTGCAAACAAAAAAAAAGGAATGACTATAAGACATGAAGGGATTCAACATAAAAAATAGGAAAAGGCAAGGTCGACTACATGTTTTTGAGTTTTAACACTAATTGCTACATTGTGTACACATTACTTATGGAAGTGGTGCAGTGATTGGTACTAAAAGCAAAGCCTTATGCTTTCCAAAGAAAGCACATTTAGATAATAGTTTAGATATTCTTAATGCTCTTCAAGGAAAGCACATAAAGATAATAGTTTGTTATTCTTAGTTTTTTGCTATCTATAGTTTTGAAAAGATTTTTTCTACCCGTGACACGAGCTATTGCTGATATTATCTGGTTTCTAGGTTCTGTATCTTATCGAGCCTATTGATGAGGTTGCTATCCAAAATCTACAAACCTACAAAGAGAAGAAATTTGTTGACATCAGCAAAGAGGATTTGGATCTTGGTTAGTAATTCTTTCCTTTTCCCACGTAGTTACTGATGGCTTTATCTTAAGAGGCTCTCATCTGGTCTGTCCCTTTCAGCTAAATATTATCATATGGTTTTAGATTGAATTATTTGCGTAATAGTGAAAACAATTTTAACAGGCGATGAGGATGAAGTGAAAGAAAGGGAAACTAAGCAAGATTACAATCTCCTTTGTGATTGGATAAAGCAACAGCTCGGTGATCAGGTGGCGAAGGTCCAAGTCTCAAAGCGTCTTAGCTCATCCCCTTGTGTTCTTGTTTCTGGGAAGTTTGGGTGGTCTGCTAATATGGAAAGGTTCAAGATCTTTATTAATGTTTTAATACAGATAACTAAATCAATGTTGTTAAATTTGGATTTCTGAAATCCCGACATTTAAATAACCTTGAGCAGCTAGAGCTGAGTGTTACCCAAATAACAGTGATTAAACATTCCCCTGCTCTTTGCAGGTTGATGAAGGCGCAAACCTTAGGAGACACTTCAAGCTTGGAGTTTATGAGAGGGAGGAGAATTTTGGAAGTTAATCCAGATCACCCCATCATTAAAGACTTGAATGTAAGTTTATGCCACTCACTCCCACTTAATAGTTTTTTTGGTCCTGTATTTTTTGTGCGAGTGCCTTTTAGTTGCATGCTGGATTTAGCGTTGCTCTGTTGTTACTGACCTATGTGATTTCGGATTATAGTAGACCCTTAAAGGAAGAAAAAAGAAAAACAAACATTGGAAAAAGAACAGTCTTTGTATGTGTCTTGTGTGCAGATGATTTGGTAGATTAGATCGGTTGTTAGTGACAAGCTTCTCTAATATTTTCCATTTTTATGATAGGATTATGTTAATCAAGCAGTCCTATAGGTGCAAGTTATTTGTGGATCCTGACTTCACTGGTTTCTGGTCGTGGAACACTAATATTTTTAAAGAAATATATTTTCCATGTTTTAGTATTAAATTACCAAACTCAGCCTGTTTTGAAATTTTTTTTTTTTTTGAATTTTTTTACCAAAATCAGCTTGTTTTGATTAACCCGCCGTTGGGAATGGCGAGTTCATGTTCTATAGATTGTAAAAGTATTACACTAATATAAAGTATAAATCTGTCAAACATGAAACCATCTTTTTCAACAGTGGGTTCAATGAACTCGCCATATTGTCGGATTCATAAAAACAAGCTGATTTTGGTACAAATAGTTTCAAAACAATTGGATTTGGTAAAAAAGTTTCAAAACAGGCTGAGTTAGGTAATTTTGCTCGTTTTAGTATCTAAAAATGGGACTTCAAAACCATCTCAATTTTTTGTTGAAGGTTCCTTGCATTGGTTACATTTGGAAAGTCGAAAAGTTCTTTCTCGAACTAATATTCATAAAACATTTCTTGCGGTTTTTCTAGTTTGGAATCAGATGACAATTATTGGAACAGGAAGATGGAACATGCCCTGAACTTTTTCATAAAACCACCGCTTTTATCATGTCCTTAGCCATAACAATCCTCATGAAAACAAGAAAAGCATAAAATCAGCCCTACAGTGAACATGACAACTTAGAATGCGAAGTTGTTTTCTAACTTGCGATGGTTTCAATTTCAGGCTGCTTGCAAAAATGCACCAGATAGTGCTGATGCCAAGAGAGCGGTGGAGCTCTTATATGACACTGCATTGATCTCCAGTGGTTTCACGGTAAGAAAATCTTAAAGATATGATTTCAGCACGCATATATCTGTGTACAGGTGGATTTACTTCAATATTTATCTTCAATATCAGAAGCCAAGGCACAGCCTCATATTCTCTCTTTGTTTGGCAGCCCGATAGTCCGGCTGAGTTGGGTAACAAGATTTATGAGATGATGGCGATGGCTCTTGGAGGCAGGTGGGGCCGCTCGGAGGAGGAAGAAGGTGGTGCCACCGAACCCGAGGGGAGTGAGGAAGAAGTGAGGGATGCGGAAGTAGTAGAGCCCTCAGAAGTTAGAGCAGAGGATGACCCGTGGAAGAGTTAGATACATACAGAGATCTAAGTATCTGTGATGTTTCCTTTTTGGTTTTCCTTATTTTTGAGGAAGTTTTTATTCATACAAGTGGTTTGAAGAGGGGCGAAACGGAGTATTCGGGAAGTGAAGGATTCTATGTTAATTAGTGCTGTGTGTACGATCGAGCACTAGTAATGTGGTAAGCATTTTAAACCTTAATGATGTATTTTTGTTTAGAAAGGTATCACTTTTGACTAGTTTAATGTAGTTTGGTTTCTCCCGAAACTGTTTTCAAATCGAATTTCTGTATTTTCGTAATTTGTACTACAAACTTGCTTCCAAAACTATTGCCGGATTCTATTTTTGTCCCTGTACTTTTATATTGTGCACTTCAACTGCCTATGCTAGACTTTACGGAGTGTGCATTTTGTCTCTTATTTTATTGTCGTTAATTTTTTTTATTAATTATGATAATGATACAAAATTTTGCAAATAATTCTTTTCTTTTTTGTATTTTTTGGTTCATATTTTTAATATTTAAAAATTTTAAATTCAATCATCACATTTTTGCTGTCACTAAATTAAGTATTTTACTACCAAATGTAGAATGACACAAGTTTAATTATATGTGAAAGATAATAAAAAATTATTTGAAATATATAAAGTTCAAATTCATATTGTTGTCTTGTTTTATTTTAAAAAATATAAATTTTAAATGATTTAAAGTATTTTAGAGTTGACGGAAACTCTAACAGTGTTAGATTGAGGAATAAACATGCACAGTATGTAAATATGTGGGACTAAAATGCATAATATGTAAAATTTTTGGATTAAAACTGTATAATACTAAAGTGTAGAGACAAAATGGAACAAAACGTATAATCTAGGAACTAAAAATAAAATTAACCCTAAAATCTAATTTGAATAGTGAATATGGATCAGTAAATCTTTTATTTTTTCAATAATGGTTTTATAGTTACGAATAGTGCAAAAATTTTTGGTGGAAGGGCCAGACACCATTAATCTCATCTCTTTATGGGCGGTTGTTTTTCCTTTTCTAAAGGGGGTGTATAATAGGGTTATCGTTAAATTTTAAAATTTACAAATCAAACTACATAAATTCCAAAAATCAGGAGAGTTGTAAACCGTATGTATGGTAGTTGTAATGTGCTAACTTTTGACCATGTAATTTTATATTCTATTTATTGAACTAAGAATATTTTTAAAATAATTATCAAAATCAAGTTTATTTTTAATATTACAATTTCAAATTGTGTTTCTTACATTCGACTCCTACAAAATTCAAAGTTTCATACAACATCATTTTCAAATTGTAACAAAAACGATGGAGTTGTAGGAGTGTTTTTTCAAAAAGAAAAAAGAAAAAATAAAACATAATGTAAAAATTGGAGTTTCCAAGGACAATTTTTGTTTCGGTTGAACCTTTCATTTAAAACTCAGAGCTTCAACCGTGAAGAAAAAGGCACAGTTTGATTGGGGATTACTTTCCCCCTAAATCTTAAACCGAAAATCACAATTATGTGACATTTTAAAATTATTGAAAAAAGTTACAATTTTGAACTGCGACCTTTTGTAAACTTTGATTTAGACACAGAATTTTCAAATTGTGACTTTTAAACTACTAAGTTTTCGTAGTTATTTTGAAACATCCTTAGTCGGGTATACAGTTTGTAAAACTAAAATATCTTAATTGATTGTTTTTTTTAGCTCAACAACAGTACATTACGTTTGGTTTGCCGCCAACAGACTACAAAAGTCATTACGTCCCTGAGACTAATCGTGTTTTTTTATTATTTTTGGTGATTGCTATCTGTGTTTATTTCTTGATGAGTTATAAAAATTACTTAAACATTTAAAATTTAAGAATCAAGAAGAAAAGTTCACCGTAGCGGTGATTAATTTATTGAGAAATTGTTTTGCTATCTAACATGGTAAATTTGTACATAGACTGCAATTGTATCATCATTGTACAATTATAAAACATTAATATTTTCTTTTTAAAATTGGCATGGTATCAAAGCTTCTAAGTAGGCAATTCAAACCCTATTTTTCTTAAACCTCTGCCACCCCTAATACCACACACACTGTCGAGTGGTGCTGGCTTGCCTATAGCCGTCGAATTCCCCTAAACCAACCAACACCCACAAACCTCAGTCTCCCATGTATCTAACCCTACCCTTAATATTAATGCTAATAACCCTTATTACCTTCGTCCCGCCAAGGGACCAAATTTAAGCCTTATTCCTACACTTTTTAATGGCAATAACTATCACACTTGGCAGAAAAGTATGAAATAGGTTTTGAATGCCAAGAATAAATATGGGTTTGTGATGGGTACTATTCCTCGACCGAGTGACGATGATGCTATGGCGCTATTGTGGAATCGGTGTAGTGATATGATATTGTCTTGGCTGCTTAACTACTTTAATTCTACTTTCACGCCTAGTCTTAATTATATCAACAGTACCAAGGAGTTGTAGGATGTTTTTAGTAATCGTTTTACTCAAAGTAAAAGTGCAGCTATATACTGAATTGATTGTGATATTGCCCAATTACAGCAAGAGACACAATTGGTCACCCAATATTACACAACTCTTATAGTGTTGTGAAAAAATTATACTTGTTGGATTCTATAGATGTGTGCACTTGTGGAGCCCAATGCACATGTGTTTTTCAATCTGTAACTAGAAAAGAGTCGACTCACAAGGTATTCTAATTTTTAGACAGCCTTAATGATTTGTTTCAAAATATCCGTAGCTCTATTTTAGCAATTGATCCATTGTCCAAGTTATCAAAAGTATACTCTAAGATTCGTCATAAAGAGACACAACAGGGCATCCAAGTTTTTATGCCGCCAGACATTGTACCTTTGTTCGCCAATTGCCCATCGCCCTCCTACCACCCACGACCAGCCTAGCACAGGGCAACAACCGAGGGCAAAAGTGTGGGCCAGCTACTGGTGGGACCTATGGGTCACGCTCAGTAGCTTGGATGTACCCATTTGTTAGGCCCCCTAAAGGCATGTCTAATACTTTCAGTGTCCAATATTTGATGTTGGTTTGTTTGAGATTTATTATGGTTTGGGACATGTTAAATCTACACGTTTTGTGCTTAATGGATATCATGAACAGTACATAGGTCACAGGCAAACTTTTGATGATATTGCACGTCATTGGGCTACATGTGCTAGTGCTCTTAATAATACAGGTGCTTTCCTACAAGCAAGTGGCACTTTAGTGAACCCCTATATGACCGACATTGCCCATACGGCCAACTTTGTTGTTATAAACTATTCCACTTTTTCTCTTCATGATTGCTAGATAATCTATACATGTGAATAACTCTTCCACTAATGGCACTTCTATGTTTGTAAAAGCTATTGGTTTTGTCATCTGTACACTTAATTCTATACTTAATAAAGCTTTCTATATGCCTAATTTCAAGTATAATTTACTTTTCATTAGCTAACATACCAAGGACATGAATTTAATTGTTATCTTTATTTCTGGTTTTTGTGTCTTTTAGGACAATAATACGCAGATGTAGATTGGAGTGGCTGACTATATTGATGGTCTTTATTACTTTAAACCAATTGTAGTTGCCATTGTTCGTCAAGCCAACCCTTCCTTCAAGTTACGGCACCAAAGCCTAAATCACCTCCCAATTCTAGAATTTCCGAATTTTGTTTTGTTACTCAATAAGGTACTGTTTTCCAAAGGTTTGAAATGAAAATAATTTATTAATTTGTTTTATAACATATTCAAAGTGAAAATAAATAAAATCGAGCTTTATAGTCATACTATATTTAAGCAAGTGTTTTTGAAAGATCTCGAACTTAAAGAAAAGCTCGGAAATGCTTCGATCTATAGAAATGTCATTACTTGATGAAAAATGGGAAAGTTGGCTTATAAGTTTAAAAGTTGGAAAGGTGGGAGTTCAAAGGTCAAAACAAAGCCAAAGTTGATTTTTAGAAAAATCAGTCGACATATATGTCAAAATAGTAAATTGATATATAGTCTAATATAAATACTAAATTATTTTTACAACAAAAAGTCGAAAGTGGCATATCAATTGACAAATTTATAATATTAGTTGCCTTAAATCACAACAATCGACATATTTGATAAAATAGTTGACATATTTGAGGCATCAGAAAATCAGAGGCACTAGAATGAAAAAGGACCAATATCAATCGATTATTTGGTATATCAGTCGACTGATGCATAAACAATTGGCATATTTTGTCCAACAGTTGACCGATTTGAAGAAAGACAACATATCTTCTAAGATCAAAAGTTATGGCTTGTGATGGCTTTGATTGGGGACAACAAACAACCTCTCCAATGATCATGTCCCGTCCATATCTGATATATAACACTCCTACACTCCATTGAAGCTCTCTAACCAAGAATTCAAGTGCTCAAAAAGCTAAAAGCAAAAGCCAAAAAGCTATTCTCTCAAGTTCACCTTCATTTGTTCTTACACTTGTAAAATCCATTGTAAATCAGTTTGTAAGGGCATATTGAGTGAGATTTTCATTTTATCATTATTGTAAAACTTGAG
>MKEJ01090050.1:0-21530 GCA_001753735.1 Embelia ribes
TTTGGTATACTTCAAATAACATTCATAGCATCAAAACACCATAATAAAAATACAATTAAATGTTCTGTAATTTTTCAAAAAAAAAAAAACTCTTTTGTACAAAATGAAACCTTTCAATCAAAACAAATCTAATACACTACAAAATAAATGAGAATATTATTATAATTATGCAAATAACAAGACGGGTTTGGGGTCGGGACAGGTATCTATATTTCCATCCTTGCCCCCATCAAAATCGGGATCGGATTTTTCCCATTAAAGTCGAGACGGATTTGGGTAAATACATTCAAGTTCAAATCTCATTGCCATGCCTATTTCCACGTATTTAATAGTAGAGCGGAGTCATTTCATTCCATAACGGGATTTTCTTTTTCTTTTCGCATGTGGGTAGCATATAACTCCGTACAACTGGAACTAGGACACAATTCTTTAAGCCACATTTGAGGTTACATCATAAAAGTGTAAACTAACTGAAACAGGCTTTCCCTGATCTTTAACTAATGAGCCCTAAAATCAAGTCATAGCTGTACTCATTTACAAAATATGTGACTTGAACAATTTGTATGGAGCCATTGAGGTGATGTTACGAGGTGGGACGTAGCGAAATTGTTGTGCAAACCCAATTTGATCTCCTATCTTAACAATGCATTCCTGTAGTAAAAGACGGGTGAGTATTTGTCACGATAACTAAAACAAGAGCAAATGCAAGTTTCAGCTACTAGCTTTCCCGTAACAGTCCAAGTGCAACTCAACTTTCATTTGTCTATATTTACATATAGCGAGCAATGTAGACTTTCACAGCAAAAGGCTAAGAAAAGGCTCGACCCCTGTCCTATTCTGTACGTTGCCGGTACATTACCGTGCCATGACAATTTTGAACCAATACCATTTCTGTGCAATATATTATGCTTCTTTCGAAAGAAAAACCAAGCACCCTTTAAATTAAGCACAAGCTAGACAAAATAAGCTCTCTATACGATGGCAAACCAGTTCACCTATCTCATCTCAACCCCCTGGCAGAGCTGGGGAAATGAAGAAAAAGGGGGGCAATTATAGACCCCAACACTGACAACAAATGTTTTAATACACAATTTTTGAAGATTATAAAGACCATAAACCAAATCCCAAATGGCATAGGCTCTAATCCATCAAATGCCTATGTTGCATTCTAAAAATTTGTTTTAGCTTCAAACCCTAAGAACTTCCAACCCTGGCCCTCTTGTAGCTGCTGCAGCTAGGATACTCGTACCGCTCAATACGCTTGGCTTCAGGAGAAGTGATGTTCATGCACTGGCCATGGAACCACTTCTCGCACATGTCGTACCAAATCCAGAACCCGCCGGTGGCATAGTTTTTGTCACAAGCACTGCATAAAGCATCAACTTGGGCATGTTCTTCAGTTCTGCCCCCCAGTGCAGGCATCTTCTCAGGCTTGACCTGTTCAGACTGGCAAGGCTGCTAAAACAATCGAAAAAGGAGAGGAGAAACTGTTTCATTCCCTACGTAAAGCAGGCAGATAGTTTCTTAAAAGAAGCATTTTCATCTGTTTACTAACAAGAAAAAGCAAATATTTATCATGTAGAAAACAGAAATATGAAATTATCAGGCTGAACGAGTTTTCCATTCTCTGTTTAGAATAATTGAAGTCTACAGGTATGAATCTAATTAATGTAATTCCTTAGGGTTCCTTCCTCTTAGGAGACTGTGGATTCAGTTCCCCTATTGCACATGTTGAAATCCCAAAAATATAGCGATTAAGCAGATTTGCAATGGAGATAATGCCTTTGGCAACCATGCAATTTTGATTTCTTCTTTTTCCCCCTACATTGTTTAGTTCTTGTAATTAAAAAGAGAAGTCACTCCAGTAATATGACGTGAGCATCCCTGCTTGATCTTCCCAAAGAACAAAAAGAATTGAGCTTTATTCAAAAATCGCTCTACGAACCAGATAACTATATTGTGTTATTTATTTGTTTCAATCAAAAAAGAAAGCACTTCGAAGAGTATATGTATTGACTAGAATGATCATTAATAACCATTTTCTCGCTTGATTTTCTTTCGCAACTATTGTGACCTATGTTACCTAGAACGTGGATCGTTCCGGAACATGAAACGAAAACGGGAACGTGTTACGCTACATATTGTAAAACGTGGTACGGCAGGGGTAATCTTCTATAGGTTACCTTACCATAAATGAGGCCACCATATTAAGTTTTGTAAAAATCAAGATCTAGTTAAATCTTGCTTAAATTTGTGTAATTGTTTTGAAATATAAAATATAATTCTTTCAAACTTGAAATTAATAGAAATAACATCAATATTTTATCCGGAAACAAATTTTAAGAGTGCAATTGTCTTGGATTGCCTTGGTTCTCTAAATTTGGCGATTTGGTACGGAGGTGTACCACATTTCGGAACGTGCGTACCAATTCGCAGCTCGTTAGGATTTTAATGATTTCGGTAACATAGGTTGTGACCTTTCACAGCTTCAAATACAATCCGGAGATCATTTATCATCTCAAAAAGCTGCCTCCTGTGCAAGAACCCAATTAACCAACATCAGAAAGAGTCAATCAAAGATGAGACATTGCAAGTGCTTCTAATAGTATAACAAAGGGGTAATGCAAGAGGAATAGGATAAATTGACTAGTTTTAGAGAGTGAAACTTAATGCTCTATTACATGAAGGACTTCTGAATCATCGGTGCTGAAAGTTTGTCCATATAATTTAACTTCATTTCCAAAACTTGTAATTTTTATTGCCACAAAAGCAAGAACATTTCTTCAAGAACTGCTTTTAATGATTCCGAAACAAAATCAGCTGCGTGCCCTGGTCACTTACTGGGAAATGAATCCAATACTACCAAAGCATACTGGTGGGAAATTGCTATAGAGGCCAATGAAGTATGAACATATTTAATCTTAACTCAAAAACTAATAATGAGCTAAGAATACATGGGTATTGCTAAGAATTAGTTTAAAGAAAGTAAAAACCTTCCTAGACGTTCCATCAGGGTAAAAGAAAGGGCAAGATTCGTGCACATTCATAATAAAACTGACTAAAGACCTAAAATAGCATCATCTAAAAATAAATGAGACATTCAGACAAGCTTGCCAGGAAAAATGAAAAATAAATAACTGAGATCCCAAAAAAAAAAAAAAGAAGAGAAAAATCCAATTACCTTTCACCTCTGCCAAACCTAAAACGGGCACTGAAATTGAAAGCAACAGACAGCAACCACAAATCGCTATAGATTGCCACAGATGATAGCAATTCCTTTTTTGGCATCCAATCCCTGGCAAACACTAGTTCAGGAAGCCCAGTCGGCACCACCTCAACAAGCAGTTTTACTTCCCACATCCCATTGGGATATCCACACAAACACAGATTCTCCTTTTCTACAGCCACATTGAGATTAAGAAAATGAAAACTGCATTAACAAAACGAAAATCTCTAATCTGTGTATAGGGGCACAACGATCAATATGGGCAAGCGTAACCCATGACAAGTAAATGTATAGGGACAGTTTGATGTATCAACGATACCAGCTTTTTCCCAATCATAAAAACCATGTAGCATAAGTTTCATGCAAGTAATGGACCACTCTCCAACAAATAGTCTTAACAATTAATTATTAACAAAATTTTCACGTGAAAGTTACTGGCGAGTTGAGATAGATGCTTTAATCAGATAAAATTTCTCCCAGTTCGAAATGCCTATACCAATGAACATGGTCAAGGAAAATAAGAAAGAAAATAATAATATCTACATGCAATACTATTGATAATCACAAAGAGTTACAGTTTTATCACACACTACTCTGATGCATCCAACTGAAAAAACTAAAATGGCAAAGTACCAGGGAAACATAGGGAAGAAGCCACATCAGCAACAAATATCAAGCGAAAATAACAAAGCAGTAATAAGAATGCATGAAACAGCAATGATTATACAACTTTCAGAAAAACATATTGTTGGCATTGAAACTACTAAATGCAAACTTCAAATGTACTGCTAAAAATGCTCATTTGTCCAAATAAAACACGTCTTAGATTGCATTTTGTGGCTAAACCCGAGGCCTAGATACAGAAATCCTAGCCTCATTCGTTTAATCACAAAAAAAAAAAAAAGAAAAGATAATGACATGATATCCAATCAGTATAAACCAATCCATGAAGCATAAAACCAAAAAAAAAACAAGGATTTACTAAATACAGCAAATCTCATTTATTGTGCACACCAAATTCAGTAAAGCAGTCCATGAAGCATAAAACCCAATAATTGAAACAAACTATGGAAAATTCCACTCATTGTACCAGTAAAACTCAGTAAAATTACTACTTCACAATCTCCATGCTTGAAAGAAAAGACAATGAAATGACAACACGTAATCTCAGCCATTAATATCTAACCACCATAAAGCAATTAGTGAAGCAAAAATCCAATAATTGGACTAAATACGACAAATTGTGCACGTAAATTCAGTAAAACTACCAGTTTCCAGACCTTTACTCAGCACAAGAGCAAATAAGACAATGAAACGATAACAATGTTATATCAGCTTTCACAGTAAATCCTCATAGTACACATCACACCCATAAAAATCCAGCATAAGAAACCACATATGTACATCTAGTAAGACTAGGAATGTCAAAAAAGGTAATTTTTACCGTTTCTCAGATGATAACTATAATAATAAGCATAAGTAATCAGCAAATAAATCTTACAGATATTCAAAAGTGCAACAACAGAATACAACACCAGTATAAACCAAAATCAACAAACAAACACATGCCAGACTTGCAACAAATAATGATTGCTTTACCAATATCACCTAGACACATCATGGGTATGTAAATTTTACAACCAAATGCAAACTGGAACCACAACGGTACAGAAATAATAAATGAATAATTTTAATTTGAACTTGTCTAGCAACTGCAAATACAATCAAATAGATGTAGATCCTACAACAGCAGAGTCAAAGAGTGCAGAGCTTGTCACAAACTAATTTAAACAATATTAAAAAAAATACCAGGACCACACTTATCGAAACACTCACCCGCATCTGCAAATTAAAATGAAAGAAAGTGATTACCAATTTAAAGGAAGAAATATTTAAGAAAGAAAAAAATTGATTATGCACAGACAAACTTAATTGGCAAGCGAATTCAAAGATATGAAGAATTTTCCCTAAGCAAGTATATATTTTCTTTATTTTGGGGTCCAATCCAGAATAAAGCTGAGAAAGGGAGCAATTTATAACAAAAATAAATCAATCCAATTGTACAAATAAAAGTAATACATATATATATTCCAGGAAACAACCTAAGGTGTCAAAATAATTACTCAATCAGATTTGCTCCTTAGATGTTCAAATCACAGAATCCAATTCTTTTTTCTTGGCAAACATAAAGACTAAGACATACAAAAATGCTTATACCCACTTAACTTCCATTTTGTTTCTTTATGAAATACAAACAAAGAAAAGTTAAAAACGTCGTCCAGATGCAAAGTTTAAAGTTCATGAGCAATATATAGAAGATTAAATTTAAAAGAGTGATTAATAGAATTGTTCGGAATTGCGAGACTGGAGAATAAGAAGAGTTAAAGATTTGAATGTATGAGAAGCACAAAGAGTGCTAATCACGAGGTCTTAGTAAAAGATGAGGAGATCAAAAAACGATGAAGAGACTATTTTGACAAAACTTTTTAATGGTGATCAAACAAGTGATTTAAGTGATATCACAGTTTCTTTGGAGAACGTTAACCACCATTTAATGCGAAGGATTAGGGAATGCGATGTCAAAGAGGCTTTGAAAAAAAATAAAGAAGAATAGAGCGGTAGGATCAGATGGCATCACTATTGTGATTTGGAAGTTTTGGGTCATGTCGAGATAAGATGGATAAAAAAATCTCTTCAGTAAAATTTGGTGCAATAGAAAAAAGCCCAAAGAAAGGAGAGAGAATACTTTAGTACTTTTATATAAGAATAAGGGCGATATACCAAACTGATCTAATTATAATGCGATTAAAATTATAAGTCATATTATGAAGAATTGGGAGAGAGTAATATAATATAGGTTGAGCAGAAATGTTATGATTTCGGAGAATTAGTTTGGATTTATGTTTGAATGATCTACAACAGAAACAATTTCTTTATTAACACAATTAATGGATAAATTTAGAGCGGTGAAGAAACATCTACATATGGTGTTTATTGATTTAGAAAAGGCTTATGCAAAAGTTCTCATAAAAGTATTTTGGATGGTTTTGACAAAGAAATTGGTCCCTCTTAATTATATATATTATTCAAGAACACATATATGATAGTTCAACTACCAATGTCAAAACATGTGGTGGCATGTCGCTAGCATCCACATCATGATAGGGTTGCATTAAGGCTCATCATTAAACCCTTTCCTATTTGCAAAAGTAATAGACAAGTTGACATCCAAAGAGAAGTGCCGTGGTGAATGTTGTTTGCTGATGATATGATTTTAATTGACGAAATTAGAGCGGCATGAATGCTAAGCTCGAACTATATACAATACTTTTAGAGTTTAGGCCAAGTAGATAAAAATATAATATCTGGAGAGCAATTTAGTGCACAACGTGTACGCGATCTGATTATGGTTAATTTAGGTGGAGAAGTAGTACCAAAAGACTGATCATTTCCGTTGTCTGAAATCAATTTTGCAAAGCAATGGCTTAGATAGAAAGGTATGTCAATCATAGAGTCCAAGCCTAATGGATAAAGTTGAGAAGTGCCTCTGGCGTTTTACTTGATCATAATATGCCATTACGTTTAAAAAGAAAGTTTTATAAAACTGCGGTAAGACCAACTTTGTTGTATTAAAGTTAATGTTAGGCTACTAAGAAATAAGATGAAAACAAGATGGGTGTAGCAAAGATGCGTATGTTAAGATGGATATGTGGGAAAACTAGAAAAACTAGATTTAGAAATAAAGAGATCCTCCAAGGTCAAGAGTGGTGCCAATTAAGAATAAGATGAGCTAATGTCATTTAAGGTGGTTTGGGCATATAAGAATGAGATGTGTGAGTGCACCAATTAAAAAGTGAGAGAATCTCAATACAGGAATAGTGAGAAAAGATCGAGATAGACCACTAACTACGTAGATACAAATAATACAAAAGACCATGTGTATTGCAAAACTAGACTAGCAAGTTGTTTTAGATAGGAAAGGGTGGCATATAAAATTTCACGTTAACAACCCAAGATGATATATTGGTTCTATTTAGCTTATTCCAATTTATTGATATTTTAAGGCTTTGGTGATGAGGCATGAAAAAAACACATTCAATAATCAAACAACTTACAAAAAATCAAATAATAATCAAACAACTTACAAAAAATCAAATGTTAAATAATTTCTTTTTTCCTTCCTTTCACATGAAAACATAAAGTTTTTTGGAAAATTATAGCTGACTACCCATCAGGTTTCCCACATAATGAGTGAGAACCTACTGATTTCAATTTCGACCAATTATTTACCTCATGTTTCAATAAATCATCAAAGATCACCATTTGTTGACTTTTGTATTTATTTTGATTTTTGTTAAATATTTTACCATTTGCTTTGAAAATATAAACTTACATCTCTCATTTATAGTATTTACCATGTCCTTTTTGACTAATATGTCCACAATCAATCCCTAATTTTTTAATTTATACAAACATTGACGAATAGAAATGATGAAATACAAGTATAGAATATAAATGAGTAATGAGATTTTATAAGAAGTTGAAAGAACAATGTTTTTTACTACTTAAAAAATAAAATAAAATAATTCGTAAAATTCTAAACTTTATTCAAATAATATGACCATAAAAAATGCATTTTATACACTGATAGACATTTTATTCCATAAGACAATTAATAAAATCTTTTTAAGTTATGTTTCTATCTTTTATTTTTAAAATATTTGAAATTTATAGAAATTTGTCCAATGAACGAAATTCAATATTGTTCAATAACATAATTTTCATGTTAGTAAATTACTTACTCAGTTGCTCTAATATTGTAATCACTTTATCGTTTTGTGTTAATCTAGATGAACGCTATAATAACAAAAAACAAAATATTTTTATAAAATTTTTGTTTCCTATTTTTTATAAAATAAATTAAAATTAATTGTCATACAATACTACATACTAACTATAGCATATTGGTATTCATGAACATAATTTATAACATTAATGAGAAAGGAAAATGTTTTTCCATCATAAAGGGCAATATAGTCAAGTTAGACCAAATATTGCTTTTTGATGATTTATTGAAACCTTAGGTATCTAATTGATCAAAATTGAAACCAATGAGTGTCAATCGATAATGAGGCAAATCTCAGGAATGTTCAATGATAATTACCCTTTTTTTTTAATTCTTGTACCAATATGGATAATCATCAAAACTAAAAATAGCTCCAAACAAATATATAACTAATTTCAAATATAGGTCCAAACCACCAAAATTAAAATTATCATAACAAGCCATCCACAACCATTGATAAATTGAATCCAACTTGTAATTTTTCCAATCATTCAATCCATTTCTTTTATCTTACCATGCATAAAATCACGAAGAAATTGCTTATGCAAGCTCACATTTAATTGCCAAGAAAGAAAAAAATTCCCAATCCAATTATTGTTGGGTTTCAATTATTAATCAAACTGTTCCTTAGAGTAACTTGCTTATAAAAAATAAAAATGATAATAATAAAAAGTAACAACACGTTAATATCCCCAATGCACCAAAGTTTCTAGTATTTAGTTCTACGGAAATTTTTATTTCAGAAAACCTCCCAACAAAAAATGATTAGAAATTTTTATTTTCTATTTTAGATAAAGGTCTACACCACAAGAATTATTATTAACCAACTTACATAAATCATAAAAAAGTTAAAAAGACACCCAAATTCTTGACCATATAATCAAATTTTTGAAAAACAAATTCATAAAGAATCATGGAAAAAGAATAAACAAACCATCAGTGAGAGCTTTGATTATCACATCCCTTCTGCCCCTGAAATCATTGAACACATTCTCAACACTCCACTGATTCATGATTACCAGACCTCTCTCACTATCATTTAAATTCAAATCGGAAAATACAGTAGTTGGAATTGTAAAAGGACAAAAACGGGACAATTAGGGTTTCTGAGGAAAGAAAAAAAAAATATCTATCTGATGGTGTTATAAAAAAATAGCACTTTTCGGATTAATTATTTTATCCTCCTATCATTCACTCGCTTTAAATTAGGTCAAAAATGCATTAAGACAATTGTATGAAATATGGATTTTTTGGATTAATCATTTAACCTCTTATCCTTCGCTCACGTTAAATTCGGTCAAAATGCATTATAACAATTGTATGAATTTGGAGACATTAATGGTGAGAATAAATACCACACCCACTGTCAAATTTTCATAAACTTTGCCAACCGCATCCGCTACATTCACAAGCATGTAAAAATGCACACGTTAACACAACTTAAAATCCACAATCGCTACTAATTTTAAATATCATATAGTTACGCTAGAATTAAATGCATATATGAACCAATGTCGTCTTTCTAAATTGGACGTGAGTTTGAGCAAACATTGCTATTCTGGTTATGATTATAATGGAACTAATATGTTACGTCTCCCTATTCCACTTGTCTTCAAGACAGGATTTTGTCCAAGTTGATAGGCTAATTTATAAATCAAAATATAAGATGACTCGTTTATTGTGTATGATATGCAAATACAACAGACGGACCGAAAATTACCAAAACCGATCAAGAATCCAACCATAAACCCGAGGAAACCCATTACATAGGTATTAGTCGGTTAAGAAAAATTGCATTTAAATGTTTAGTGAAAATAAAAAGTGGCTTGATTTCCTAATTCTTGATTGAGATTTTTTTATTAAATAGAAAGGCCTTCCACTAGAGAGTCGCTTTAAAATTTGGTCAACAATAACTATAAAGACTACATAGATGTATTATGATGGTTAATATTGGATTAGAAAGATTAATTGCTGAGAATTGTGGGTATCCATGCTATCATGTTTTACCATTATGATATAATTCCTTATCGTCAAATTGTATACATTATTAAGATCACCCTGCTGGCTCTTTCCAACAGCTATGTTGCTTTGTCTTCACCTCTTTTTTATGTTACTCAAAGTGAGATAAACAATCAGGGAAGTATGGGAATGGTTGTTCAAAATTCAAAAAAGCAAATCATGGCATCGGCAGCTTGTTCGCTAGGTAAAACTCGAAGTGCTCTAAAGGCAGAAGGTTTAGCTTTTAGAATGTCGGTTTCGCTTTGCAAAGTGCTAGGATTTAAGATGGTAATTCTTTACGGCGATAATGAACTCGTTCTCAAGGCTGTCAAGGACAAAACCACGCCTTCAGACCGATTCGAAAATTTTCTAATTGTTGATGATATTAAGAGTGCTTTGTTAACTTTTGATTTTATTCAGTGCTATTTTGTCAAGCAGGAGGGCAATGTAGTGGCTCATGAGCTTGCTAAAGCCTAGACTAGGAATTAATTTTTCCTCATGTTAAAGTGCTATTTTGTTGCAGCAGATGCTGTCTTGATTGAGGAATAAAATATAATGGTTGAATTTCAAAAAAAAAAAATAAGAAAAAAAAAGATCACACTGCAAGAGTATTCCCGTTCAGTCCTCAGTCTAGAGATATACTGGCCTTATCTTATCATAAGTATGCCATAGTGTAGTCACTTCGCATTTGAAATACTCTCATATAGAGATATTAGAAATTTCTCATTATTAATGGATCATCACAAACGCCCTCAACTAAGTCTATCATTACCACAACATTCTAAGTGAATCACACAGTACGAAGTACAATAACAATAGTAACTAACACCTACAATAGAGGGTTATAACATCACCAATCGTAAATCGATCTGGTCAAAAAGCCCTAAAGAAACAATCATCAACCACACTAAACTAAAAAATGAAAATCAAACTTTCAATTAAGTGACATGATTAAGCATTGGGGAAGGGTTATTTAACACTCTTAAAAAAGGTGCAATGGTGAGGCACAGTTTTGGGCCACAGAAACAAAATCTAACACAAGTAATTACAAAACTGTCCCTGTAATTTTTTATTGCTAGATTTTGTTTTTGGGGTCCAAAACACTTGCATCACCATTACACCCCTTTTAGGGGTGGTAGAGGGCCTCTTTGCCTTCAGCATTCTAGTAATCATATCAAAAGATATGCAAGCTATAATGATTAGGCATTGATGCATAACATAAGCAAAAAGAAACAAAGAAAACCTTAACCTCAATAATTTGGAGTCCGCCAAATGGAATCGAAATAATATATCATGTTGGTTCATTCACATGGATTTTTTTATGCCACTCCGATATCAACACCACTCCTATCTAAGGAAACTTCCTAAATTTTTTTTACGACAAGTGTCTGCTCACATCACTTGCATCCATATTTTACGGGTCTATCTTTAGAGCATTCACAAGTCTTTCTAAGGTGTCGTTTCGCTCATTTGACTTCAAGAATGAAAAATCTAGGATAAGAAATATGCCATTTCTCAATACACAAAGTTATTGAACATTTCTGGAAATCTTACTGAAAATAGAAAAACCTATGGGTGAGATATCTCTTTTCAGTTTCTCATTTCCCACATATCTCCAAACCATACATGACATAATAGATATACAGTTTATGATCAGACGAAACCCTAGTTTCTTCCGCAAAGAGATAGATACGTAAATGCATAAGGTATGACAAAGAACTAACCTCACTCACTTCAGAGGGATATTAGACTTGTTGTAGGCGGCTTCGCCATCTCTCTCTCTCTCTCTCTCTGGAGCAGAGCCTGCATCCTGCACTCAGCTGAAGTGGGGGACGAAAGGGAGACACGGAATGGGGGAAAGTTCAATTATACGAATGGTGCCCAATATCCATCAGCATACAATACAATCTGGAAATCAAATGAAAGAAATCGTTTTTTATATTTTATTTTATATATATATATATATAATAATCATCCAATTAGAGAAATTTTTATATTTTTTAGTTTCTATAAGAATTTTCAGGAATTCTAGTAAATTTCTAAGTAGAAAAATTTATTATTCATAATTAATTCATTTAAAAAAATTAATTTAAAAAACTTATAAAATCACAATTAAGATTCGAAAAAAATATATTTTTTTGTATTTTATTATATGCTATATAATTATTGTAACAATTTTTAATAAATTTTACAGAAATATTGGTGTGGGTAATTTTTAACAAGTGAATTTCTAGTTGAAGAAATAAATTTTTTAAAAGCGAGAAAAAAATAAAATAAAAAAGGCTAGTAGGAATTCTCTTTTAGGTATCTTGAATTGAAATAGTGCCAAGCTCCTTGCATTAGGGGAGAAAATATTTTCAATAGTAGGATTATGCTTTTATAAAACATAAAATAGACAAGGAAAACATTAGCCCATGAATAGTGGTATGAAATTTGATTATTTTTATATCATATTTTATGGCCTTCCTGAATAAAAAATATTAGACCGCTATAGAAAATACTAAACATTTGCCTCAAAATCATATAACATTTGTGGTGACAATTATATTTGATAAATCTTTCCCACGATTGCATATTCCTAAGTCTTTCTGTTTTGAAATATTTTACTTCCCAAAAAACGATGGGAGTATGAACTTGCTGAACAAAACTAAAACTTATCTAGCCACTCTTAAGGTTAAACTATACATAAAATCTGCATATTAAAACTTATCTAGCCACTCTTAAGGTTAAACTATACATAAAATCTGCATATTAGATGATACGGGCTTTCAAGAGCCCTTGATCTAACAAGCTCTAAATTCAAGCCATAGCTCAACTCATTTACAAAATGACTAGGACTCAAACAGAGTTCTCACCGGCCACATTGTCGGCACTTTTACAATTACTTGATGAACTTTCCAAGCGAATACCTATCGTATTTTCACAAACGAGTCTAGTCGATAGCGAGCTGATGTTACAAGGTACAACCGAACTACTATTAAAGAAATGTACTTCAAACTTCAATATGAATTGTGTACACCTGTAGCAAAAAACATGTGAGTATTTTGTCTAATTTTATCCAAGTTTTATAGTTTTGATGGAAAAAAATTATTTTTTAATACAGAATTGTGAATAGTAAATTTTCTCATTGGGAAATCTATACTAGCGTTTCCAAAAGTTGTAATAATATTAAAAATAGAAAGACTGGTGTAAGAATTTCTCCTCCAAGATTTCTCATTTGAGAAATCAAATGATAGAAATTGAGCTTACGAAAGAATTGTAAATGATCTTAATTGGCATGTACCTTTGTAATGCATCACACTTCTTCCCAAAGAAAAACAGAATCGCCCCAAGCACCAAATTACCGGAAAAAAGTTCAATTTTTTTTTATAATGGCAAATCAATTCACCTATCTCATCTCAACCCCTTAGTAAAGGGGGGAAATGAAGAAAAGGAGGGCAAATTAAGACCCAACCCTGAAAGCAACTGCTTAAATACACAAAGTTCCCAAGATTGTCAAAAACCACAAACAAAATCCCAATTAACAGACTCTAGTCCACCAATTGCCTATGTTTCAGTCTACAATTTTGTACTCGACTCGCCTAATTTGTTCCACATCAGACCCTAAGAACTGAAAACCCTAGCCCTCTTGTTGTTGCTGCAAGAAGGGCACTTATACTGTTTAATATGCTCTGCTTTGGCAGGAGTGATCTTCACGCATTTGCCATGGAACCACCTTTCACATGCATCGCAACAAATCCAGAACTCACCGGTGGCATACTTTTCACCACAAGCACCACATAAAGTTTCACTTTGTTCATCTTCACCCTCTTCCTCGCTCTTTTCTTCTTTGGCAAGGGCAGACATCTTCTCCGTAGGTTGTTCACACTGGCGAGGCTTCCGAAAAACCAAAAAAAGGAGAGAAAAAATTGTATCACATTCTATACGTATGGCATGCGGAGAGTTTTTTAAAAGTGGTATCTTAATGTTTACTCATAAGGAAATGCGGATATAGAAGACGGAACATCAAAATTATCAGACTGGATGAGTTTTATATTATTTGTATGCAAAAATTGAAGTCAGCAGATAAAAAATTAAATAATGTAACTCCTTAGTGTTCCTTCCTCCTTAGGAGACAGTGGATTCGATTCCTTTTTCCACATATTGTAATTCAATGAACGAGGTATTAGTGGATTTCTTCTTCTTTGTTTCCCACATTGTTTAATGAAAAGAACAAAAAGAGTTGAGCTACATATGGAAAACCACATTACAGAACCAAAAACGTATTGTTTTATTGGTTTGATACATTCAGAAAAAGCAAGCAAGTGGAATAGCAAATATATTGTTTAGAATGACCGTTAATTACCTTCTTGCTCGATTTGCTTTTGCTGCTGTTTTGATTGATCGGTTGATCTTTTGGTGGCTTATCCTCAGCATTCACAGCCTCATATATGGTTGGGAGCTCATTTATCATCTCAAAAAGCCGCATCCTGTAAAACATCCAATTATCCAAGATCGGAAAGAACCGAATCATAGTTGAGACGTAAGCACTCCAAGTAGTATAAGAAAGGGGTAATGCAAGAGCAAAAGGATAAATGGATTACTTTAAGAGAATGAAACTTAATATTCTATGACATGAAGGATTTTTGAATCAGCAGTGCCAAAAGGAACTTAATATTCTATGACATGAAGGATTTTTGAATCAGCAGTGCCAAAAGGAACTTAATATTCTATGACATGAAGGATTTTTGAATCAGCTGTGCTACAAGGCTGTACCAGACCAACAAATCATGTAACTTCATTTCCGAAACTCAGTTAAATATTATTACCACAAAAGCAAAGAATTTCTTCAAAAACTGTTTTTTAACGATTCTTGTTATAAAATTAAGTGCTTGCCTTGGTCACTTACAGGTGAAAAATTGCAGCAGGGGCCTATGAACAACTCAAGTCTCAAGCAATAATAATGGCCTAATGACACAACGGTAGCAGCAGAACCCTCAAACAAAGCCTCAACCTTTTTTCACCTTCAATTGGGTTTTAAAAAGGGCAAATTTTGTTCACATTCATAATAGAAGTGACTAAAGACCAGAAAATACCATTATTAGGCAACACCAATGCTAGAAAACTACTGTTTGATCCGATATAAGCATTGTTAGGATTCATATAAATCGAAATGCTTCAAGGATGCAAAAATTATGAACAAAGAGAAGAATATCAAGGCACTTGAATGCAAGACCAAGAAAACATATAAAACTCTCTACAACCTAGTAGCTAGTCTATGCAGTGGCGGTCAAACTCTTACGAGATGTGAGATACGCACGTCTCGGAAGGTTTCTATGTGTATCGTTACTCTATCTCTATTTTGATTGGATATCGGTTGATATACGTCTGTCTCTTACAAAACGAGACATATCGTATATCGGACATGTATCATCGATATATATACACTTAGATTTCTAAGTAAAAATTAAAACTAAAACTAGAAATTAACAATTGAGGGTGTGAATCGACACTTCCATATCAAAAATTGAATCAAACAACCTAACTTATTTAGGAATCAATTATTGAGAAGAAGAGAGGAATCGATTCATTGGTAGGTTGAACTAAGTGCGAATCAAATTGAAGAGGCAATAAATCAAATTGACATTTAATATGAATATTAGACCGATAAATTTGAGCCTAATCGAAATTGGGGTTGAAAAGAGGCCAGATGAGAAATGTTAAATATTAAGCAGCATACGGTAGACAAAACCACTTGATATAAATGACCTAGGTCTTTTGGTAATTCCAGTTGTACTAATTTTATGTCTCTTTTGTTTAATATTTAAATGGTAACAATTGATATAAAAAAATACCCAATGTATAACATTTTACAATGGTTGATATGATATTTGGGTTCTTATACCATATGTATTTATCTCTAATAATTGATATTTGTGTTTTCATATTATAAAATGACCATATTCAAAATACTTACGGTACACAAGACGAAACGAGATGATACACAAAATCATAAAAAACTATAGGTGCACGAAACACGTTTTGACAACCTTGTTCACAACTAAAATTAAAACATTTGAGGATAATGTATTTCGCCTTCGTTTTCAGCTTGCCCTTCGGTGAATTTCTTGATATATAGACCCATTTGTAAGAAATGTGCCATTTGACTGTAGTATTGTGTTGAGATACTAGTGGATATATATTCAGATCTTGTAGCAAGATCTTTCTTGCTAAATAGTAGCTTTGTTTTTGTTTTTTTGGGAACAGTCGCAGATTATATAGACCCACGTGAATGATAGAACTGAAAATCTTTTCGGTTGCATGTTTCTTTGGTAACCATGCTCTGGTGCTTGCTACTATGCCTTACACTCATTGTTTATTTTTCTTTAAATAGGTGTTGGTAGTTTCTGGAGAGACAGGATGTGGCAAAACCACACAGCTACCCCAATTCATTCTTGAGGATGAGATTTCCTCCCTATGTGGTATTAATTGCAACGTAGTATGCACTCAACCTCGCCGTATATCTGCAATATCGGTTGCAGCTCGAATATCCTCTGAAAGGGGGGAGATTTTAGGCGAAAGCGTTGGCTATCAAATCCGCCTTGAATCGAAACGCTCAGCACAAACACGGTTACTTTTCTGCACGACTGGAGTTTTGCTGCGGCAGCTGGTAAGTTGATGTCACTGTACATGTTATGAAGGAAAGGCAATTGATCAAATGACAGTTTTGTGGTTTGGAAAAGGCTCTGTGTGAAGATGATGTTGACCCTCCCTGGGTTAGATTTGGTTGTCTAATTTAATCTTGAGGAAGCTCAAAAGTTGCGTGGTCATCATGAATACACGCTGATATGTTCTGTTTGCCCTGGTGAATTACAGGTTCAGGACCCTGAATTGATTGGAGTTAGCCATTTGCTAGTGGATGAAATCCATGAACGAGGCATGAATGAGGATTTTCTCTTAATAATTCTACGAGACCTACTTCCTCGTCGACCAGATCTCCGTCTTATTTTAATGAGTGCCACCATTAATGCTGACTTATTCTCCAAATACTTTGGAAATGCTCCAATTATGCACATTCCGGTAAATTTGCTATTAAAATTTTTGTTGTGGACATTGTCTTCAGTTTTGTTGAGTGAACACTATAACTTTTTCTTATATGTTGTGGGTGTTTGGTTGGGGAAAAGGGGCTGACGTTCCCTGTGGCGGAACTGTTTCTTGAAGATGTGCTGGAGAAAACACATTACTGTGTGAAATCAGAATCAGACAACTACCTCGGGAGTTCAAGAAGGAAGAGGAGAGAACAAGAGTCAAAGAAAGATCCTGTAGCTGAATTGTTTGAGGTCTAGTCAAATACTTTTAGCACATGTTCGGAGATATCTATTATCAACCAGAAAAAAAATGATGATGCATTTTCAGTCTTCCACTTTATATTTCGTCAACCAAGTTGATATTCTACATCTTTAAAATTGGTACAAAGTATCTTATTTTATTGTGAAGTTTTTTTTAATCTATATTTACATGCGTTTCATTTTCTGTGTTTGTAATTTTTATTCTTTTTGTGGAGTTGAGAAAGTTTATTTTGCAATCATTGATTTCAACTTGTACTAAATTCCAGTGTTCTAGTAATACGTTATTACTTTTAATAATATTTAATAAGTTTTTTTGCTCGCAGTGCTTTAAATTGCATGTAACAAATGAAACATATCCACGCCTTGAGTTATCCAATCTTGAATTAAACTAATTTGCATTATGAACTTGTCCTTAAATTTTTGCTTTTCTTTGATTGTAGGATGTTGACATCGGTACTCACTACAAAAGCTATAGCACAATCACTAAACAATCTCTGGAAGCCTGGTCGAGTGCAGAACTTGATTTGGGTCTCGTATGTATCTTCAACATAATTTCCAGCTTTTCGAAGTAATTATATGTTGAAAATCTATTTTATTAATAAAGTACAGTATTGTAGCTATAATCATTTGCTTGTCCTAAAAAATAAGAATTGTATGATGAGCCTTTTAACACTTGCTTTCTTTCCCAACCCCAGGATTATGCTTGAGTTGATAAAATTTTATGGCACTTAGTAACACATACTTTGTCCCTCAAGGATGTGAAGAGGGGTTCTTCTTTCCATGAACATACTTTGTTTCTTGCTTCATAACATATATCTTGCTTAAATATATACTTCTCTTGTTTAGGTGGAATCGGCAATTGAATATATCTGTCGACATGAGGGTGAGGGAGCCATTCTCGTTTTTCTTACTGGTTGGGATGACATTTCTAAGCTACTTGAGAAAATTAAAGTTAACAATTTTCTTAGAGATCCCACCAAGTTTCTTGTCCTTCCTCTTCATGGTTCAATGCCCACCGTTAATCAACGAGAAATATTTGATCGTCCTCCTGCTAGCATGCGGTAGGCATCTTTTTTGATCAGATGCTTTTTTTCGTGTTGTAGTACAAGAAAAGGGCTCTTGTGCTTGAATACTGAGCTTACATTACCATCTGTGTTTGTCTTTATGTATCTTCAGAAGTCTGTCAACCAATTACCTCTGTATTCAAAGTGAAAAACCACATTCTAGACTGTACATATTTTTAACTTCTTTCTTGGAAGCATGGAACTAATAGTTTCTAGAAAAAGAGATGACAAGTTGAATGACTAATTTTTTTCAATGAAAATAGAAGTTGAATGGATAAAATATTTTTGGGTTTTCCTCTTTTTCTTTTTCTTTTTCTTCTAACCATCTCTCCCTTGCCCTTCTTTTTCCATCTCTTTCCCCCTCTTCTGAAAAAAAAAAAAAAAAAAAGAGAACGGTCTGTGGGTTTTGAAGGGCTCCTGAGCATGTCACATTAGCAACTTCGTTGGGCATTTTTGCTTGCTATTATTATCATGCTTATGAATTGTTTTAGACTAATAGGGGGCCTGAGCTCTTAAAGAGTTTAAGCCCGGGAATGTTCAGGTTCAGTGTGGTTGCTAATTCAGATTAATGGTATTCACATACGGCTCATTTTACTGAACAGGGTCTGTCTCCTTACTGTATTTTTAAAATTTCTTAGCTAAATTTTTAATCGGGTTGTTTTCGGAAGAATATGCGGATTTGTAACTTAATGTGTGTATTGTAAGTAATCTCAAAAGGTTTCAACATATGCATGTTTATTGTACTCATCATAAGATGAGGTGACTAGATTACAACCATAATTTGAAATCTTCATTCTATGGACAACTCAAATACTTCCACAGATTTATTGGGATATGACTGTTCTTTGGATTCAGTCTCAAAATCCTCTTGATTTCAAGTTCCTCAATGCACATGCATTATTTTACTCTTTTTTTTTCTGGTTTTTTTTCCCCAGAAAAATTGTGCTAGCCACAAACATTGCGGAGAGTAGTATAACCATAGATGATGTTGTATACGTGATAGACTGCGGTAAAGCAAAGGAGACCAGTTATGATGCTCTAAACAAGCTGGCTTGTCTCTTGCCATCATGGATTTCAAAGGCCTCAGCTCATCAGGTTTGCTAATTCTGAAAGGCTTGAATTCTATTATAAACACAAGGCTGTATAAATTATTCCATCCGACCTTAAGGTTTTGTTTGAGAATGGTAGGATTTCATATTAGGATATATTGAACGTGTACTTTGTAGTTGTATATATATATATATATATATATACATATTTGATATCATTTGGGATGGGAGTAAGGATCAGACATATTCGTAAGCGTAGTTTATATTGGAGCTTGCACATTCCAGTTTCAAAATGACTTTTTATACAGTCATGATTTGCACAGATTTGTGTCTTGAAAGTTTAGTCATTTCATGCGGATTGCTAACATTATCTAAATAAACAACTCAAATTCCCCATTAGCTGTACAATTCCTAAATTCATACGTTTACATGTTAGAGCCAAACTTGATTGAGTAATTGATGCTTCCCTTTCCATGTCTCTATGGCTGTGAAATTGCAGAGACGTGGGCGAGCGGGACGTGTGCAACCAGGTGTTTGTTATAGACTGTATCCAAAGTTGATCCATGATGCAATGCCTCAATACCAACTGCCTGAAATTCTCCGAACTCCTTTGCAAGAGCTATGCCTTCATATCAAAAGTCTGCAGCTTGGAGCTGTTGGAACATTTTTAGCAAAAGCACTTCAACCTCCAGACTCACTCTCTGTTCAAAATGCTCTTGAACTCCTTAAAACAATAGGGGCTCTTGATGATATAGAAGAGCTGACTCCATTAGGTATTGTGGACCCCCCTCTAATTTGTTTTTTAAAAACAAAATATATGGTCTGAAATTATTTTTGTATTGCAGGATGCCACCTTTGTACTCTTCCGTTGGACCCAAACATTGGAAAGATGCTACTTATGGGTTCAATTTTTCAATGCCTTAATCCGGCTCTGACTATTGCGTCAGCTCTTGCACATCGCAATCCATTTGTCCTTCCATTGAACAGAAAAGAGGAAGCAGATGATGCCAAGAGATCTTTTGCTGGTGATTCTTGCAGGTAAGAATTTTTTTATGCAAGACAGCGATTTCCTTTTTCTTTTTTTTTTGGTGGAAATAGTAAGGAACATTATATTTGTGCATCACTTTTTCTTATGCAGCGATCATATTGCACTTGTCAAAGCATTCGAAGGATGGAAAGATGCTAGACAGTATGGGAAAGAGAAATCTTTCTGTTGGGAAAATTTTCTCTCTCCAGTAACATTGCGGATGATGGAGGACATGAGAAACCAATTTCTTGATCTACTCACTGGCATCGGCTTTGTGGATAAATCAAGAGGAGCTAAAGTAATATACCTTTATTACGGAACTCATGTAATTTTTGTATTTGCAGCTCAGTTTTAATTCTGAACTCATAGTTTTAATCTGAATGCTTAGGAGTAGTTCCTTTACCACGCTTGGGATAGATTTAGGATAAGCAGGTTTGGACTATAATAGGTATGCTTGTGGGGCCTACACTACAATTATTGAGGGTACTTATTATTCGAGTTTTCCCTGTTGGTTTTGCAACTACCCTGTATGTGGAACTAACAATCTAATTTCAGTTAGTATTGACCACATTTTGTTCAGGTAATTTATAGATAGAGGAACCCACATGATAATCAGTATTGCTCCCCTCCTCGTACTCATCTCAATTGTGGCCGTTGGTGCCAAGTAATTAAACCGATGCACCATAGTAACGAAGTTATCTGATATTTGCAGGCATATAACCAATATAGTGATGATCTAGAGATGGTGTGTGCTATCCTTTGTGCTGGCCTATATCCTAATGTTGTCCAGTGTAAAAGAAGAGGAAAGCGGACAGCATTGTACACCAAAGAAGTTGGGAAAGTCGACATTCATCCCGCATCCGTAAATGCTGGAGTTCACCTCTTCCCTCTTCCGTTCATGGTGTACAGTGAGAAGGTGAAGACGAGCGGTATATACATACGAGATTCGACAAACATATCGGACTATGCTCTTCTTATGTTTGGGGGTAATC
>MKEJ01090054.1:0-28877 GCA_001753735.1 Embelia ribes
AATTTTGGGGCCTTATAAAGTAAAAGTTGGGATGGGTACCTCTACGAAATTTATAAAAGTGGGGCCTACTAACTCCCTTCCTATGACCGATACACAATCATTGTGATGTGAATCATTAGCTCAACTTTTATGGCATTGATACACTGAGCTACTGAGTCACTTCATGTGCAAGTTTCTCGGCTCTTATAGTAAGGTTGTAGGCCTCCTCCTTAATTCCACAAAGTTTTGAGAAAGATCTATACGTTGTCCCAAAAATAAATTTAAAAGACTCAATTCTCTATCCAATATAAATATGCTTTTTTTAAACCACGAATAACATGCTTTTAAGTCATGATATTTCTTCCGTGATTTATATGCCACAAAAACTCAACGATATGCTATTAATTGATATGCCACGAATATTAATGATATGCCACGAATAACAATGATATTCTATGATTGTCAATGATACTCTATGAAAGTCTACGATAATGAAACAACATGATTTTTATATACCACAATAATATCATGATTTTTTTATAAGCCACTAGTATCACATAAAAATAAATATACTATGAGGAAAATCAACACAAAGCATACAAAACTCAAACACGAAATTCACTAAATGTCAACAAGTCAACATACAAATACAAACTCGAATTTATATTGTTATTCATACTCTACCCGTACCATATTAGCGGGCTGAAGAGCTATCAAAATTATGCCACTTATTTCCCCGAAAAATACCTACTTTGATCCACTAAATGATCTACCTACAATCCTTGTATCAATATGATCCCAGACACAAAAATCATCTACAAGACATAAGGAATAGATTTCATAATTTTTTTTTTGACGGATCAACCCGAAATGGAAAACAAGGAAATATAAATTAGAAAATGAATTGATAAAACTTATATCATCACATTAGTAGATCAAAAAATATAAGTTTTACAGTTGGATGATCAATGAAAGGAGATAAATCATAGCCAAAACCAAACAAAAGTTATAAAACTCACATACACGTATTCTCTCTCTCTTTTATATGGCAACGGGAAAAATAAAATGAGAAATGGCACATGGGCCGGCCAAGGAGAAAGAAAAAGTAGGGAAGAAAAATGCTTATGTGTCACACTTTGGTCAAAGTAAATAATATATATATATATATGTATGTATGTAATATGTATATATATGTTAGAGTTCAATTAACTATGCACAACACCATGTCATGTAAAAAATAAATTACACATCTCGACAATGACACGAAACATAATAAATAATATTACTATAAATATATAATAATAATATTTATTCACACAAATTTTATACAAATTTTAAGGAAGTTAAATTTATGATCACTAGCATAAGAACCGATCAAGACAAAGAGTTTGAGAATATCCTATTTCAAACTATTGTGATGAAAATAGTATCCAACTAACTTTTCCGCACCTAGGACACTACAACATAATGGTGTAGTGTAAAGGAAATTTTGAACCCTAGAAAAAATGACGCGAACTATGCTTTGTGAAAATAATTTGCCAAATTATTTTTGGGTTGAAGTCATATATACCACATATTATATAATGACTAGGAAAATGATCCAATCCATTATAAAGAAAACTCCTTACAAGATTTAGAATGATAGCAAGCTAAATATTAATCATTTTGGAGCATTCAGTTGTAAATACTACGTCCTAAATAATGGCAAAAATAACTTAGGAAAATTCAATGCCAAGTCCGATGAGGCCATAATTTTAGGATATTCCATGCATAGTAGAGCCTATGTGTTTTTAATAAGAGCATATTAGTAGTAGAAAAGTTCATTCATGTAGATTTTGATGAATCTTTTTTTTCCTATTAAAAGTGTTATTAATGTTGATGATGTTGATAAAGCTAGTGCACCAATATTTGATAATACTAACCAAGTAGCTAGCCAAGACATACCAATGAATGCTTAACTACAACAAAACTTGCAAAGTCCAATTGTGGAGCACACTGACTTGCCGAAAGAAATGAGATTCGTAACCTATCATCCTTTGGACCAAATCATTGGTAACTCTAATGATCGTGTAAGGACTCATTCCTCTTTACATAATATTGTTAAAAAAGCTGTGTTTTTATCACAATTAGATCCTAAGAATATTAGTGAGTTTGAGTTTGATGAAAGTTGAATGTTTGCTACATCAGAACCTGGGTGTAGTGATAAATCGGTAATGATACAAGTTGGAGCATTTCCTGGAAGTAATATGTCACATCAGTTCCCAGGTGTAGCAAAAAATAGACAATGATTTTGGAATTTATATAGATGGGTATGGGTAAAGAAGTTAGTCCACAGAAATAGTGTTGTTTGGTATCTTGGAACATGAGGCCCTTGACTGGTTGACTAGTTGAGATTGGAAAAGTGATAAATAGAAGGGAAATAAGTAGTTTGTGTTTACAAGATACTAAATAGGTTGGTGAAAAATCTAAAAAGATAGTACCGTGGGGTTATAAGTTATTTGTATACGAGTAAGGCTAAGAATAGAGATGGGGTAGAAATAATAGTTTCCATACAAAAAGATGTAGTCAAGGTTAAGAGAAAGGGTGATTGGATTTTACTTATTAAGCTTGTATTAGTAAGGAGATTAAAAATGTGCCAAGTATTTATGCACCTCAAGTACGTCTAGAAGAGAATACTTAAAGGAGATTTTGAGAGGATTTGGAAGAGGAAATGCGAGTAATACCTAATGAAAATAACTTTTTCTTGGAGGGGATCTAAAAGGACGTGTATCGAGATGGTTTTGAAGGTGTACATGTACATAATGGATATGGTTTTGGAGATAGAGATAGTGTTGGAGATTCTATTTTGGAGGTTGTTACAACTTATAATTTGATGCTTTTTTGGAAATTATAATTTGATGCTAGTAAATACTTACATGGTTTTGGAAAAGAAAATCACATTTGGTGACATATAGAAGTGGAGCAAATGCAAGTCAGATTAATTTTTTCCTTACTAAGAAAGTGGATAAAAGATTGTAAGGATTGCAAAGTTATTCTAGTAGAGAAGCCAACACGCAACATAGTCTTTTAGTTTTGGATATTTTAATACATAACTGGCAAAAGAAAGAGGACTTAGTTCAAGTGGGGATTAAGTGGTGGAAAATGAAGGATTTGGAAATGATAGCCTTTAAGGACAAGGTAATTGAAGAGGCTAATTGGGAAAGCAAAATTGATATAAATGCCACGTGGTTGAAGATAATACAATATATAAAGGGAGTGGCCAAAGGGATATTTGGCGATTATAGGAGAAGAGTACCCCATGAAAAAGAATCTTAGTAGTGGACCGAATAGGTGAAAGTAGCGGTTAAAGTAAAGAAACAGAGTTAGAGATAGCTAAAAAAGTACCAGAATGATCAAGCTTATGTGAGATACAAAGAAACAAAAAAAGAAAGTTAAAAAGCTCATTTGTGATGCAAAGTCTAAACTTCAAGATGAGCTTTATAGAGGATTGGATTCAAAAGAGAAAGAAAAAGAGTTATTTAGACTCCCAAGATTGAAGGATAAGAAAAGTAAATATTTGAATGTTGTAAGGTGCATAAAGAGTTTTAAGGACTAGGTGTTGGTAAAAGATAGGGAGATAAAAACAATGGTGAAAAGATTAGTATGATAAACTTTTTAATGGTGATCAGACAAGTAATCTTGGTGATATCATGACACCTTTGGAGGATGTTAACTGCAATTTTATGTAAAGGATTAGGAAGTGAGAAGTTAAAGAGGCTTTGAAGAAAATGAAGAAGAATAGACCAGTAGGACCAGATGGCATCCATATTAAGGCTTGGATAGTTTAAGATGATATAGGGATAAGATGGCTAACAAACTTCTTCTATAAAATTTGGCATTATGGAAAGATATCCGAACAATGGAGAAAGAGTACTCTAGTACCTCTATATAAAAATATGGGTGATATATAGAATTATTCTATTTATTATGGGATTAAACTTATGAGCCATACTACGAAAGTTTAGGAGAGAGTAATGGAGTATAGGTTGAGCAGGATGCCACGATTTTAGAAATCAATTTGGATTTATGCTGAAAAGATTGACTATAAAAGTAATTCATTTACTTATGGAGAGATTTAGTGCGGTGAAGAAAGATGTACATATGATTTTTATTGATTTGGAGAAGAATATTGATAGGGTTCTTAGAAAAATACTTTGGTGAGTTTTGACAATGAAGTCGATCCCTCATAAATATATAAATGTACTCAAGAATATGTATGAGGGTGCAACTACTAATACTAAAATGTATAGTGGCATATCGTCTAGCTTCTTTATTACAACAACTTTGTATAAAGACTCAACATTAAGCCCTTATCTATTTGTAATTGTAATGGACGGGTAATTAGACATATCCAAATTGAAATGTTGTGGTGTATGTTATTTATAGAGGATATAATTTTAATTAATGAGACCAGAAAGGTTATAAACGAAAAAGTAGAACTATAGAGACACACTTTAGAGTCACATGATTTTAGGTCAAGTAGATCAAAATAGAATATATGAAGTGCAATTTCAGCAGGCAATGTGAGAAGAACCCAATTGTAGTTAAATTAGGTAGAAAGGTGGTATGATAGATTGATCATATCCATTATCTAGGATCCATTTTATAGAGTAATTATGAGATAGAAAGATATGTCAATTATAGAACCTAGATAGGATAGATGAGGTGGAGAAGTGTTTCCAAACTTTTATGTGACTATAATATGCCTCTACGACTAAAAATAAGATTTTGCAAGACTGATAAAACTACCTTCATTATATAGAATTGAGTATTGTGCTATTAGAAAATAATATGAATCTAAGATGAGTGTAGAATAGATATATATGTTGAGATTGATGTGCGAGAAGATTAGGAAATATAGAATTAGGAATGAGAAGATCTAAGAAAGATTAGGAGTAACTACAATTGAGCATAAGAAGAGGGAGAGGGTTATTTCAGGTGTTTTGGGTATATTAGAAGGAAACCTATCAATGCACTATTTAGAAAGTGTGTGAATCTTGAAGTAAGAACAAAGAAGAGAGGTAAAGGTAAATCTTTAACTACGTAAATATCATGATAAAAATAGATGAACAAGTTATCATAGTTAAAAATTAGTGGCATTCCATATAACCGACCCTAGTCTATTAAAATTTTAAAACTTGAATGATGAAAATGATAAATACATTCAAGCACAAATTGTTTTGAGCTATATATCAAAAAAAAAATATTGCCCATAAATAGTGCCAAGGCGATCTATTAGGATTAGTGTTTCAATTCCCACGCTCCTATCAGCTATGGCCTCCCCAACATACCAAAAATAAATAAATAAATAAATAAATAAATTAGCGAGCGAGACTCAGATGCCACTCGTATCCCTAATTATAACCATGCAAGGTACTATGATCATTGGTATAGGCGCAATTGTCCCAATCTAGTGAAATAAATACTATACAGATTTACGAGTTTGTTAAGGAAGACAAGAATCCTTCCATAATTTTTTAATATCAAAATTTTGTATGCAAAATTTGTTATTTATAATTTTAGTATTTAATTACCTAGTTTTAGGCCTCCAATAACTGTCCACACAATGTGATTGTGAATATAAGTTGTACACTTGCGATTGTGAATATAAGTTGTTCGATACCATTGTATGGACCCCACACAACCTTTCAGCAACTCAAATTGCAGCACCACCACAATAGTAATCATGTAGGTAGTAATATGCTACGGGGTTAAGTGTATTTATCTTAACAGCAAAAGTTGCCATGTCAAGAAGAGTTTCCAAAAATTACAATCACTTAAATAGATGCAAAAATGTTCTCTAAATCTTTGTCTAACTGGCTCGGTCCTCCCTTATCGGAAGAAGATTTCTGCGAAGAGCTGCCACTCTTCTTTGTATTCCAAAACCCGCTCGATCTAGTTCGGCTAGTTGATGGATCAAAGGGGTTTAAACTACGCGCAATCTCCTTTCTATAGCGTGCCTTGGTCATTTTCCTCAGCTGTTTCAACCACAGCTTATCCGGTGTGCCTGAACTTTTCCTACTTTCCGAGCTCCTTTGCCTGCTCTCAGAGCTTCTTTGCCTATCACTAGATGATAGTGGGTCCCTTTCATCGCCATTTTGCCGCGAGAAAAACCTACTCCCCAAGTTCCACTTCCGAGGGACGAAAAGTATCAAAATTCCAATTCCAAAAATTTTAACGCCAGTATATAAGGACTTCCCACGATGGTCAAGGTGTTTTGTCTGTCCGTACAAAGCATAGCACTCGTTCACCATTTGTGCCAAAAAAGCACATAAGAACAATGAGAGCATGAAGATACCGATTTTTGTTTCATCCGCATTCGACAACTCCTTCTCTAAGAGGACAAAGCAAGTAGTAAAAACCCCAACTTCACTCGAAACCGAGATGATCTCCACTAGTTGAATCTCTTTCTTGATAAATGGTTTCATAATAACTAGGAAAAATAGTTGAAAAGAAGTGATGGATAGTATGGTAATAATTGGGACATTGGAGGACCAGTTCCCGGGGAAGAAACCAGCAATAATTCCTAGACAAACCATTTTCACACTTTCGATCAGGGTATAGTAAATTCTCACGATACCAAAAACTTTTTGAATAAAAGGTGCTTCTGCATCTGCTGTTTCGTCCTCAGAGCCGATGATTCTGTCACCTTGTTTGGGGGTACTTCCCAAAGACATTTGAGAAATTATGTACATCGGCGGACCCCTTAGATCTTCAAATAAAGGGCCAAACATGGTTAGATACACCGAGTCCGGTTGCTTTTCCCAGGTCCATTGGCCTCTTTTACCGGGACCCAGCGTCACACGTATGAGATCTCTATACCAGTGAATTTCTTGGCCTTCTCGCAGTATTTCCTTATATTGAAATAACTTCCGGAGCATAATACCGATTGTAAGGAAAATGAATAATGCCAGTAATAGGAAGGACACAAAGCCCAATAGGATGATTCCCACTATTACCCCTGAAGTTGATCCTCCTAAATCGAGCAAAAGGACGACATATAATTAGTATCTAGTGGAACATTAACGAAAAGCAGTCTAAGGTTTTATTTCGGCCGGTACCTTTAATTAGAGCTGTTGAGGCTTTGCATATACAAGGTAGTGCAAGAATTACAAGAAAAATCTCGAATCTTGGGAAAATGAGGGATCCGAAACTGCCTTGGTTTTCCGAGTTTTTCTTTTTCAATTTTAAGGCAAATAGGATTAAACCATGCAAAAGCATTAAGAAGGCAAAAATAACAGCTAGCCAGAACAAGAGTCGACCGAAATCCTTCCACCTAGAAGAACAACCAAGTCAGGAACAGGCGGAAATATAAACACATACATGTACATGCGTGTGTTTGTGTGTGTGTGTGTGTGTTTTAAGAAGTTTTAGAACCTAACCCTTTTGAATTGTGAGAATCCGAAAGATATTCAGTCTCCGGTTTCATAGTTGGGCTCTGCCAAAACCATTAAATCAAGAAAATGTTATTAATTATCCAAGGCAAAGTCTCAACTATTAAATCAGGACGATTCTCACAATTATCCAAAACAAAGTCCCAACAACTAAGGATCATCGTCTTATAATTACCTCAAAAAGTGACATGTATTCCATTGGAGTAAGAGGTAACCCATATGGCACCACATCATATTTGGAACCATATAAACGAGTTTTTTCTGGAGGAGCCGACCTGAGCATGACTGGTTGAGTGGGGCCTGTTTCCCATGGGAGATCGAAATAGGGGACACTCCATTGTATACCTCTTGCAAATTCAAAATACTCAACTGGCAGACTTATCGCAAACCATCTGGAGAGTGCAAGGACCTGAATGTGGCTAGCAAATCTCTGAACAAGACAAACCAAAAAAATTGTTGTTTACAAGATGTTTAGCTCCAAAATATATCACTTAAGCAAAAGAAAGGAAAAGTAAAACCCTAAGAAGTGTAAACTCACAAACAAATTTCTCGCAGGATCAGATGTTAACAAAGAAGATGGTCTAGAAAATGCCCCAACAGATTGAAGGGCGGCAGTTGAAAGAGTGAGAAGGCCTGCGATCAAGGCTGTAACCGCAAAAGAGACAGTTGCAAATGTGGATAACACCAAAGATATTAAGGGTAAAGAGTCTGCAAAAAGAAAGAAGAAAAAATTTTGGTGATAAAAAAATAAAGCCTTTTTTAACCAAAAAGTAAAATAAAATCCTTACAGTGCCTGACTCGTAGAGTGTTAGATGCAGTATTTCTATTCCCAGCAACATCTTGCGTTACATTTTCTGGAATACTGATTGAGAGGGTACAATTAACTAGCTTTATCATTACCGCATACAAGCTCTTGCTCACCTCTTGAAAGCTGAATTCAAGGAGAAATAAGCATCAGTTGAAATTTAACTGATTCAAGCAAATCACGGACTTGTTAAGTTCTGCTACCTTCAAGTTTACTGATTGCCCTTTCAAACTTATCAGAAGGTATTGATAGTAAAGCATACATGATTTAATAACTGGTGTAAATTACCCACCTCAGTAAATGACCACTACTAATGGATATGTCGGAAGAGTTGAAACCAAATACAGGCTTCATAAATTGTACCCGAACTGAAATGCTATTTTTTCTAGTTCTTGAGCTGGATTTTGTACTCAAACTCACTGCAGGCCTCTGAGAGTCTGAACATATAAATTCAAATGTGTTCAATAAAATGCAAACCAAGAACGATTCACAGGTATTGGTATAATATTATAAGCTTCTTATTATTTGCATCTTCTAAGTTTCAATAAAAAGGCATGAACTTATAAATTGTATGAATGACTACAGATATTGATACCCCGGACACAAAACATACCATAAAGAAATGTAACTGGAGCAACAGGAGCAATGCGAGTCCCCTGTCTGCTTATTATTAAGCTTGAATTGACCTCAACTGTGACAATAGACATGCTTGAAACATCTTCCATCTGCAATGCGAAAATGAGCCTAAAATAGCTATTCATGTAATTAAGGAAACTGAATTCACAAGTAATTCTAAAGATATTAACCAACCATAAAACCAAATTTGCGCATATCACGTGTATTTCCTCTTATCGGAACTAAGGATCCCAGATTTGTTTGGAGACTTCTCAATATTTCAGCAGATGAGTTGAGAACAGGCTCTGAGAAATACAGATACACCTTTAGATTATTATAATTATTAGTTGCTCGTACAGTTCTTGTTTCACTGTCCACTTGAAGTAACTTTTCGGGTACATGAGTCCTCAAGCTGAGAAAGACTTTTCTTCTATCTGTAAAAAAACCAACCACGGATAACAACAAATTCAGTAACTCAGCCCACGAAAATGTTTATATGCTCTTTTCTCTTTGCTAACGTCAAAGTTTTTGGTAATGGATCTTAAGACTGTCCTTTGTAACCCTTTTCTGGAACCACTAGAAATGACAATGAAACAAAGAACTATAAGGGCTATGTAATAAAAACAAGAAGTGCCAATAAAATACAAAAATTCGAACAATTCCTGGTAGAAATTGAACTCACCAAAATGTAACAAAAACAATGAATTTTCTTTTCTTGAAAATCTGTTTCCGGCAATATCTGTACAGAAATTATAACTCATGACCAAAATCACTCGTCCATACTCAGCATTCGAAGACAAACGTACTGTAAGTGAATATCTGAGGTTGGTCTCAAGCATGCGTAGCGTAGATGGCACAACTTGACCAGGCCCATAGACAATAAGCTGCAAGGAGATAAATATTTGTCTGTTAGAACACACTCTCACTTTTTGATCTACAAGAAATCTGTTGTCACTGATGGTGATAAAAAATAAAAAAGGAGAAGTTTAATTTGCAAAAGTTTACGAACTTACATTGCAAGAATTTGTGGATGAGCAAGTAAAACCACCTCCACCAGGACATGGTTCGCTAAAAGAAATATTTACAGGAAGATTAACAGTACTGGTAAAAGATGTTGCTGCAGTAATATTTGCAGTTGGAAAAATGGTATCTGCATTGTCAAGTACCAGAGTAATTAGAAGGTATTTTAAGAATTTAAAGTAAAGCAGTGCTGATAAGTTTTCATTCGTTCAGTTATGGAGAATTGGGATTTCCTAACCAACAATCCACTTATAGGTGGCACTTCCAAAGCCCTGAGACCCATTGGAGCAGACCACAAAAGTATGATTTCCATCGCTCAATCCCGCATAAGAAGCTTTTCTATCGTCGCAATTCGAAGTAATGTTGTGATCCAGCTGTTTCAAAAATATCCATGCATACACAAACATATGTTAAAGCACAGGAGGGAACAAAAAGTAAACAACTGCCGCTTTACATATATATGCAGACAGTGGGCTCGTTTGGTTGGATTTTATAAGTACAAAAGTATACCTTCTTGGTATAGGCAGAAAACTATACTTTTGAGTAAAAATTCTAAATGTTTAAGTGTGTTTGGTAAAAATTGGAAAAAGTATTACCCTTTTTTTAATTGTGAAAAGTAATTGATAATAGTGTAAAGTATGAAAGAAATATACTTTTAACCGAAAAAATATCAAAATTTATACTTCTACAGAAGTGTATTTTTCTGACTCGAAAGTATAAATAAGTATATTTTTTCTTGATATACCAAACACACGTTTTTTTACTTTTAAGTAAAAAATCCAAAAGCACACTAAAAGTCAGGGTAACCAAACAAGGCCAGTATATACATACCGTGCAATTGGCGATACAGTCTGTGCAAGCATCCCCATTAGAATAGCTGAGAACTTCAAAAACAAATGATGCTGACTTCCGATTCGAAAGTGCATTCGGGGTTTTCAAGAACTTCACATACACCCCAGAACTTTCACAAAGAGCTGCTTTAGAAAACAAAACCACAAGAACCCAAAAAGACAAAACCAGCCAAATATTTCTTTCTAGCAAACCCATCCCCTTAAAGACCAACTTTGAACCCAAATTATGAAACAAAATCCATTTTGTAAAACATGTAACTATTATGGCAATACAACAAGAAGAAACCAAGCCTCAATATTAACAAAATTGATGTAAGAAATATCAGAGGCAAAGGATGGTGATTAGTGGCTAATGAAGGGTCTGATTTGGTGGTGTAGTGAGGATATAGCACATGAGACTGGAAATGAAGCACAGATACAGATAAGAGAGATACATAAATAAGATGCATGCTGGAATAAGACAAACTAATTGGGGACCATTATTTACATGATGAAACAAGCTATTATTTCAAATTTTTTAAGATTAGCCAGAGGCAAAAAAAAATCAGAATGATTAAAAGAAAATCTGAGAAATAAGAAGTCATTCACATAGAATATATCATGTACTGTTTAATCTGTTACTCAGGGATGAGATTCTCTGACATTGTTCTTATATTATTTATCTTGTCCTTGAGCATTACAGAAACTTACAGACAATGAGATACTTATAATCAAATAGCTCACATGATAGGGATTAGTTTAAAAGATTGAAAATACTAATTATTACTCACTCAACCCCAAATCATATTGATGAAGAAAACAAAAGGAGGTGCAAATGAACCCTGTGAAGGTGAGGGTATTCAAAACCAAAACAAATGTACAAGAAAATGAGAAAAAAATACCGGCCGTTTAACCAAGCATACTGAGAGAAATGACAAGATTTTTTATTTTTGGTACATAAAAGTTATGAGGGAGGAGAGATTACCCCATCTCAGGGTCAGGGCATATGCTGAGAATTCTCTTGAGTGCTTTCAATGTTACTAACAACTCACCCGCCAACGGGAACTATTGGAAGAGGGACTCAAACCTAAGTGCTCTTCGAATGAAGACCTCAATTTTTACCAACTCGGCCAACCCCCGATTGGGGAGAAATGAAAAGATGAATGAAGGAACGTCGCGATAGAGGGGAACAGAATGTTGTATCTATGGTCATGAAAATTGTGGTCACCACTCACTAGTGAGCTGATTTTTTGAATTCCTGTGTAAATAAGAACAAGTAAATAAATATCCGAAAACTCAACCTCGTTTCAGGACAAAGAAAGGGCTGCCCTCACATTTCCACAAAGTGACAGATCACAGTATAATACCAAAGGAAAAACAACATACATGCATTTAGTTTTTCGACACTGCCAACCATACTCGCGGGCCAACCGCTGCCCCCTAGATTGCTGCCAAGTCAGCGCATAGGTACGGCTCCAACCAACCAATTGTCGTTTACTCTATAGATATTTCTTGAGCAAATCTAATCACTCTAGCAGTTGTCAGACCGACCAGAACCCGAGAGAGGATGTGGCAGTCGTATAAAAGTTCATATCAAAGCCATAAAAAGACACACCATAATATTGTCTTCTTGAAGTCATTTCTGGTTCTGGTCATACCAGGCTTACCAACCAGTTCATATCAACATTGCAGATTCTCACATTTAGTCCTACAAGAAACAATACGATAAGCAGAAGTTTAAGTCTGCCTCATTTGGCAGCTAAACACAAACAACTTGTTTCAATTCGCTAGCCTATTTTTGTTCCAAAAGTTATGCAATAACGAAAAAAAAAAATTTTTTTTAGAAATACAATCTTAAAAAAAGAATGTTCAACAAACTTAGAAATTTGGAAGAAAATTACTCCTAGGCGGGTTCATATCTTGAATCAGAGCTCCTTATTGTCCTGGTCTTCAGCTATTATTGGAAATGTTCCTCAACCTTTCTCCAGAAACATTTCAACCGAAATCTGAATAAATGGAACTAAGCCACTCCAATTTAGAAAGCTGTATATCACTCTTAGGCACCCATATCCCTACAAGCCCATGTTAAAATGAACCGCTCTTTCTTTCGCCTTCTTGAAAAAACTCTCCTCTCAGCCAATCTGCTCCATAAGAAAGCGATTCATGCTTATTATAACTCTCAACCACCTCAGCCCTTTGCCCTTCTATCTTGGCAACTGGAAAACCATTATGCATACAGGCTGCTAATACGTCTTAATAACCGAGTGCCTTATTGCTAGAAAATATTTCTGCTCCAAGTTGTTCATTTAAGATGTTTGAAAGACTAGTGGAAATGCTCCAACTCCCAAATTGATTGTTTGGGGTACTAAGTACAAACTTCAAAGAGTAGATTTTTCAAGAACTCCACAATGTTAAACTAACCTCCCCCTCACTTTCAAATTGTAAACATCAAGTCCGTGTCTCCGAGTCTGGTCACGACACTGTCATTTTTGTATATCACAAATTTAGCATAAAAATGCTTAATTGCAATTAAAACACATATCAACACCTGTTTACTAGACATAAACAACAGGCATTCAAACGCAAAAGGTATATACACCATGATATTCCTGAATAATGTGGCAACGACTTATATATATATATATATATAAAATGTGTTGTAACATCATTTGGCACAAGGAAACTATCAGTCCAAATCACAATACCTGCAATCTAGGCTAATCCATCCATCACTGAGTGCAGGTTGTAGAATGGTTGTCCTAAAACATTCTACTTCAAATCTATTTTTCTTATCGAATAAGGATTAATCATATTTAAATTTTGTAAATAAGTTGTTGATATGATAAAGTTATTACTATATAATTTTAAAAATTTTAAGAAAATTTTTCCTCAGTATTTTTGTGTTTTTTTTGGAACAAATATTTTTTAATAGAGAAAATGTGAATATTGACTTTTTTTTATATATATGAAAAAGTCTCTTTAGCAATTTTTATAAAGTATTTTGCAATAGAAATATGAGATTGGACAAATTTATGCTTAAAGGGGGTTGCGAAATACATGTGAAAATACTATTATAGTATTATTCCATTTGTCAAGTTCTAATAAGTTTTGGACCATAAATGTTCTACAATATTTAGACATTAGATTTTTGAGTGATAGAATTTACGATCTATAGTTCCTCTATTTAAAATCTATTTTCTCTACAGAATTACAAATTTCTAATTAAGATTATGTGAAAATGTATGTTTACATTTTATTGCATGATAAATAATAATTTTAATAGCATTAAGCAATAAATTTCTTAAATATTGATTCTATAGAGAAATGAATTTTTAAAAATTAAATAAAAAATTAATCTGAACGCTCCAATCATTATTACGTTTGGGGTTACCATCCTCACTTTGATGCATAATATTATATAATATTGGATAAGATTGAGAAATTCGGCTCAACTCGGTTCAATTCCTTTGTATTAGTCATCATAAAGATCATCTCAGCCTACGACAACGAGAAATGCCATGATCAATAATCCATGTTCATGTTTAACAAAGCGAACATAATAAAAAAGTTTTGTCGACACCTTCAATCTCCCCCACGCTCATACTCCTGTCACCGCTCCCTTTTTTATATTTTCTATTTTATATTAAAAACTCATTGTGTTATCTATTTTATATTCAAGTTCTTGTCAAATTTCCATCTTGCTCTATGCAATACTTGAACCCTCATGTAGTTACTGTTCATGCATCTATGTTCCAAGTTTTACAGATTGTAAAGCTGGATAAAGAAGACTATTAAAGCGCATAATAAGTAGCAATTACAAACAAAGCAATTAAAGTGTACTCTAATTTTCAAAAAAAAGTAGTTTATTTTTGTTATTCCAAATATCTTGACAAGTGACTAATATGAAAGTCATGATCGATATCAGTAAGTGTCACAACACATTTCCAATTTCACTTATTAGATGCAAAAATTTTCTCTAAATCTGTATATAATCGACTTGGTCTTCCACTATAATCCGCAGAAGATTTCTGCGTCGACGAGCTCCCACTCCTCTTTGTATTCCAAAATCCGCTCCATCTAGGTCGGCTTGATGGATCAGAGGGGTAACTACTACCACTCGGTTTACTAAAGCTCGCCCTAGCCATTTTCCTCAGCTGTTGCAATCGCGGCTGATCGCCTGATGAAAGCGGGTCCTGTGGTTCATCGACATGTTGGTTCGACAAAAACCTACGCTCGAGGTTCTTCGTCCATTGCCGAGGCACACAAAATATCAAAATCCCGAGTCCGAATATTTTTAAACCCAAGTAGAATGACTCTCCGCGAGGATCCAGCTGTTTTGCCTGTCTGCAAAGTGCATACCACTCGTTCACCATCTGTGCTAGAAAGGCGAATAAGAATAGCGAAAGCATGAAGATCCCAATTTTTGTCTCGCATGTGTTAGAAAATTCCTTTTCGGAGAGAACAAAACAGGTCACAAAAATCCCAAGTTCACTCAAAACCGAGATGATCTCCACTAGTTGAACCTTTTTCTTGATAAAAGGCTTCTTAAGAATTATAAAAAAGAGCTGAAAAGAGGTGATGGATAATAAGATGATTATTGGGGCTTTAGATGACCAATCCTCCGAAAACATACCCGCAACAATTCCCAGAGAAACCCTTTTCACATTTTCGATCAACATATAGTATATCCTTAGTATACCGAACACTTTCTGAATAAAAGGTGCTTCTGCATCTTCTGTTTCGTCCTCAGAGGCAATGATCGTGTCACCTTGTTTAGGGGTACTTCCTGACGAAATTTGAGAAAGCATATATTTCGGGGGACCCCTTAGATCTTCAAATAAAGGGCCAAACATGGTTAGATACACTGAGTTCAGTTGCTTTTTCCATGTCCATTGACCTCTTTTACCGGGACCGAGGGTCACACGTATGAGATCTCCATACCAGTGAATCTGTTGGCCCTCTTGATGTATTTCTTTGTAGTGAAGTAGCTTTCCAAATGTAATTCCGATAGAGAGGAAAATGAAAAATGCCAGCAATAGGAACGAAACGACAACCAATAAGAGAATTCCCACTACTGCCCCAGAAGTTGCTCTTCCTATGTCAAGCAAAGGGACAAAGAAACACAATCAGTATTTCGTTAGTAACACCTAAAAAACAAAAACATCAAAAACTTTTCTGAGGCTGCCTTGATTTTCCGAGTCTTTCTTGTGCCATTACCTTTAATTAGGGCTGTCGAGGCTTCGCATGTACAAGGCACGCCAAGAATTACAAGGAAAATCTCGAATCTTGGGAAAATGACGGATCCGAAACTACCTTGGTTTTCCGAGTTTTTCTTTTTCAATTTTAAGGCAAATAGGATTAAACCATGCAAGAGGATGAAGCTGGCACTAATGACGGCTAACCAGAACATGAGTCGGCCGAATTCCTTCCAGCTAGGAGAACAAATGAATCAGGTAAGACTGGAACAAAATATATGTATACAGATACAATACAGAATTTTGAGCCAAAGTAATACATCAAACAAGACATGTCTAGTAATTAGTGAGATGATTCAGTAACTAACCCATCTGAGTTGGGGTAAGCCGAAAGATATTCAGCCTCGGGTTTCATAGTTGGGCTCTGCCAGAAAACCGTTAAATCAGGAAAATGATCACGAATATCCAAAAGAAAGCCTCAACGAAATAACAACCATCTCTTTCAATTACCTCAAAAAATGATACGTATTCCATAGGAGTAAGAGGCAACCCGTAAAGTGAAGCAGCTATATCAATTTTGGAACCGTAGGAATGAGGATTTTGGGGCGGAGTAGACCCAAACATGACTTGTTGGGAGGGACTCGTTTCCCACGGGAGACTTAAATAGGGGATACTCCATTGTATATCTTTAACAAATTCAAAATATTCAATTGGCAAGCTTGGAGCTAACCATCTGGACAATGCAAAGACCTGAATGTGGTAAGCAATTCTCTGGCAAATATGAACCGAAAATTAGTTAGTGTCTGTTTCGTTCTGCTTTAACAAATTTTTGGCTTTTTCCTCCTTATTGCGTTCATTGGTTGAGACACAGGAACATGGAAACTTTTGGAAACAATATGATTATTTTCATGCCATTTCTTCATCGTCAAAAATTCCCTTGAGACCAGAAAAAGTAAGTTTTCGTAGGTTTCCCAAACTGTAATTTTCAAAAATGGTTCTCGAGATACTTTTCTGGAAGCAGTTCATCAAACTTGCTCCTGCAGTGTTTTTGTTTTAGCCACCAGTTTAAGAATTCAATCAATCATGAAAATTCAGTGACGTCAATCTAGAAGGCACAAAGAAAAGCACACCACATAGGAAAAGGGAAATAATTATAAGTTTCAAGAACGAAAAACTTACAAACAAACTCCTTGCCGGATCAGATGTCAGTAGAGAAGACGGTCTCAAAAATGCCCCAACAGATTGAAGGGTTGCCGTTGAAAGAGTGAGCAGGCTTGCAACCAAGGCTGTCATAGCAAAAGCAGCAGTTGCAAATGTGGAGAACACCAAAGATATAACTGGCACAGAATCTGCGAAACATTAATTAAGTAGATAAATATTTTGGTGATCAAGAAAAAAACTGCTTTACATTTGTCATGAAAAAACAAATCCTTACAGTGCCTGAATTGGAGAGTGTTAGAAGCAGTATTTCTATTTCCGGCAACATCTTGTGTTACATTTTCCGGAATACTGATCGAGATGGTACGGTTGACTGGCTTCATCTCTATGACATACAATTTCTTGCTCGCCTCTTGAAAGCTGAATCCAAAGAAAGATAAGCGTAAGATGAAATTTGAGTAATTCAAATAAATCGAGGTCGGTTAGATTCTGCATAAATTTGTTTTGTTACAAATCTTAATTATTTTCTCATGTAAATTTCACACCTCAATAAATTTCCACCGCTAATGGATACGTGCGAAGAGTTGAAACCATATACGGGCTTCATGAATTTTACCCAAGCCGAAATTCTATTTTCTCTAGTTCTCGAGCTGGATTTTGTACTCAAACTCACTGCAGGCCTCTGAGAGTCTGAACATATAAATTCAAATGTGTTCAATAATGCAAATCCAATAATTATACAGAGGTATAGACCAAATATGATAAACTTCTTCACATTTATATCTTTTTAGTTTTCATTAAACGACATTAACATAAAGATTACTTGAATCGCTACATATGTAGATAGATATATCCAGGTATAAAAATATACCATAAAGGAAGGTAACTGAAGCCGCAGGAGTAACGGGAGTCCCCTGTCTGCTTATTATTGAGCTCGAATTGATCTCAATTGTGACAATAGACATACTTGATACATCTTCCATCTGAAATGCGAAAATGATTATGAGTTTAACATTCACGTAATTAAGGAAACTAAATTTGACAAATACTTCAAAAATTTTCACCAACCATAAACCCGAATTTGCGCATTCCAAGTGTATTTGAATTGATCGGAACTAGAGAGCCACGGTTTATGCGGACAGATCGCAATATTTCAGCCGATGAGTTGAGAACTGGCTCTGAGAAATATACATACGCCTTTAAATTTTCGTAGTTATTAGTTGCTTGTACGGTTCTCATTTCATTGTCCAGTTGAAGTAGCTTTTCAGGTATATGAGTCCTCAAGCTGAGAAAGACTTTTCTTCTATCTGTCAACCCAACACGAAAAACATAATTTGGTTAGTTAACGGAGTGCTATATGTCACCCACAAGAAGTATCAATAAGTTATCAAAATTCTTGCAACGCCAAGTAGAAATAGAACTCACCAAAATGGAACAAAAACCTTGAATTTTCTGTTTTTGAAAATTTGTTTCCAGCACTATCTGTACAGAAATTTTTACCCATGACCAAAATCACCCGTCCATACTCAACACTTGAAGACAAATGCACCATAATAGAAAATTTGAGATCTGGCTCAAGAACACGTAGTGTAGATGGCACAACTTGACCAGGCCCATAGACGATAAGCTGTAATGAGGTGTATCAGTATACGTTATAAAAGTTCAGTAAATAGTACAGAATCTATCTTTTAATCCACATGAAGTTGTGGGTGTTAAAAATAAAAAAGAAGAAAGTTTGATTTTCAAAAGGCTACGTACTCACATTGCAGGAACTTGTGGATGAGCATCTAAAACCTCCTCCACCGGGACATGATTCGCTAAAAGAAATATTTATAGGAAGATTAACAGTACTAGTAAAAGATGTTGCTGCAGTGATATTTGCAGTGGGAGGAATGGTATCTGCATTATCATGTACTAGAGTAATTATAAGGTATTTTGAAACAATAATGCACAGAGAAGTGGCAATAATTCTCAAATATGAAGGGTTAAGATTTTCTAACCAACAATCCAGTTGTAAGTAGCACAGCCAATGCCCCGAGACCCGTAGGTGCAGACCTCGAGAGTATGTTTTCCATCACTCAGCCCCGAGTACGAAGCTTTTTTATCGTTGCAATTCATAGTGATGTTGTGATCCAGCTGTGAAAATTGTGTATCAAAAGGTTTTCATTAACACTTAAACAAGCTTTTAACAGAAAAACAGAATAAGCATGCAATTTGGTATAAAAATATACCTACACAATGGGTGAGTGCGCGATCATTAAAATATCCGATGAACACAATAGTTCAAAAGATTTTTATGGAGTAAATCTTAATATATTTCTTTTCTTTAATTTTTTTGGTAAAATCATGGGTTTCACAAATCACTCACTTCTTAACCGAAAGAGAATGTATGCTGTAATTGTATTACTTTCCTACTAAACTGAAACCATAAGATAACAAAATTAAATCAAGTAAAAATAGATCAGAACTGAAGAAAAAGTGAATAAGACTAACTCGAAAACCATATTTAGAAGAAAAATAACAGAAGGCAATATAAACACATATCATATGTCAACTAGAAAACCTCAAAATGAGATGAAATAACTCTCATCGCAATAATACAAAAATCATTCATGCATAAGCCATGTATACAAATAGTATAAACATACCGTGCAATTGGCGATACAGTCTGTGCAAGCATCCCCACTAGAATAGCCGAGAACTGCAAAAACAAATGATGCTGACTTCCGATTTGAAAATGATTTCGGGGTTTTCAAGAACTTCACATGCACCCCAGAACTTTCACAAAGAGCTGCTTTAGAAAACAAAAACGCAAGAACCCAAAAAGATAAAACAAGCCAAATAGTTCTTCCTAGCAAACCCATCCCCTTAAAGACCAACTTTTGAACCCAATTTACATGGTCTTACTTAAGAGATAAATATGAAATGAAATCCATTTTGTAAAACATGCGACTTTTATGGCAATATAACAAGAAGAACCCAAGCATTAATATTAACAAAATTGATGTAAGAAATTTTAGAGGCTAAGGATGGTGATTAGTGGCTAATCAAGGGTCTGAATTGGTGGTGTAGTGAGGATATAGCACATGAGACTGGAAATGAAGCAGAGATACAGATAAGAGAGATACATAAATCAGATGCATGCTGGAATAAGACAAACTAATAGGGGACCATTATTTACTTTATGAAACAAATATTATTTCAATTTTTTTAAGATTAGCCGGAGGCAAAAAAAAATCAGAATGATTAAAAGAAATTCTGAGAAATAAGAAGTCATTCACAGAGATTATATCATGTACTGTTTAATCTGTTACTCAGGGATGAGATTCTCTGACATAGTTCTTATATTATTTATCTTGTCCTTGAGCATTACAGAAACTTACTGACAATGAGATACTTATAATCAAATAGCTCACATGATAGGGATTAGTTTAAAAGATTGAAAATACTAATTATTACTCACTCAACCCCAAATCATATTGATAAAGAAAACAAAAGGAGGTGCAAATGAACCCTGTGAAGGTGAGGGTATTCAAAACCAAAACAAATGTACAAGAAAATGAGAAAAAAATACTGGCAGTTTATTCAAGCTTGGCCTCACAAACATGATCTCCTCATTGCCCATTCACTGTTATATGCATCACTTTCTTACCATACTGAGAGAAATTACAAGATTTTTTATTTTTGGTACATAAAAGTTTCGAGGGAGGAGAGGTTACCCCATCTCAGGGTCAGGGCATATGCCGAGAATTCTATGAGTGCTCACAATGTTACTAACAACTCACCCACCAAAGGGAACTATTGGAAGAGGGACTTGAACCCAAGTGCTCTTCGAATGAAGTGCTCGATTTTTACCAACTTGGCCAATCCCCGATTGGGGAGAAAGGACAAGATGAATGAAGAAATGTCACGATAGAGGGGAACAGAATGTTGTATCTATGGTCATGAAAATTGTGGTCACCATTTTTTGGATTCCTGTGTATATAAGAACAAGTAATAAAATATTTGAAAACTCAACCTCATTTCAGGACAAAGAAAGGGTTGCCCCCAAATTCCCATAAAGTGACAGATCATAGTATCATACAAAAGGAAAAGCAACATACATGCATTAGTTTTTCAACACTGCCAATCACACTTGCGGGCCAACCGTTGCCCCTAGATTGTTGCCAAGTCAACACGTGTATACGGCTCCAACCATACAATAGTCATTTACTCTATTGATATTTCTTGAGCAAAGCTAATCACTCTCGCAGTTGTCAGACCGATCAGAACCCAAGAGTTGATCTGTCAGTCGTATAAAAGTTCATATCAGAGCCATAAAAAGACACACCGTAATATTGTCTTCTTGAAGTCATTTCTGGTTCTGGTCATACCAGATTTACCAGCCAGTTCATATCAACTTTACAGAATCTCACATTTAGTCCTACAAGAAACATTACAATAAGCAGAAGTTTAAGTCTGCCTCATTTGGCAACTAAGCATAAACAACTTGTTTCGGTTCGCTTGCCTATTTTTGTTCAAAGAGTTACACACTAATGAAAAGAAATTAATTTTTTTTTAGAAATACAAACTTAAAAAAAGAATGTTTCACAAACTTGAAAATTTGGAAGGAAATTACTTCCAGGCGGGGTCATACCTTGAATCGGAGCTCTTAGGCGGGGTTGTATCTTGAATCGGAGCTCCTTATTGTCCTGGTCTTCAGCGATTATTGGAAATGTTCTTCAGCCTTTCTCCAAAAACATTTCAACCAAAATCTAAATAAGTGGAACCGAGCCACTCCAATTTAGAAAGCTGTATATCACTTTTAGGCACCCATATCCTTAGAAGCCAGTGATAAAATGAACCGCCCTTTCTTTCACCTTCTGGAAAAAACTATCCTCTCAGCCAATCTGCTCCATAAGCAAGCGATCAATGCTTATTTGGACTCTCATCCACCTCAGCCCTTTGCCCTTCAGTCTTGGCAACCGGAAAACCGTTGTGCATACACGCTTCTAATATGACTTAAGAACCAAGTGCCTTTTTGCTGGAAAATATTTCTGCTTCAAGTTGTTCATTTAAGATGTTTGAAAGATTAGTGGAAATGCTCTAACTCCCAAATTTTTTGTTTCGGGTACAAAACACAAACTTCAAAGAGTAGATTTTTCAAGAACTCCACAACTTTCACTGACCTCCCCCTCACTTTCAACTCGCAAATCTCAAGTCCTTGTCTTTTGAGTCTGGTCACGACACTGTCACTTTTGTATATGACAAATTTACCATAAAAATGCTTAAGTACAATTAAATCACATATCAACACCTGTTTACAAGACATAAACAACAGGCATTCAGGTGCCTTCAAAAAAATGGGGAATAGAAAGAGGAAAAATGGTAACAAGTTGCCTCAAAAAGATACCAACTAGTAGAAAATCCACAAAACAGCAATCTTTAATACAATATGTAGCAATCCGTAACTAGAATATATATCTAAAGGATCCCAATATCTAATTATTTACAATGCTTAAAAATGATAACAGTTTTCACTGTTAACAAGCCATGATCAAAATGAAAATTTGTGATCAGCAAATCTATCGACCGGAAACAGCATTGATCACGAGAGAAAACTTTGTACAAAAAAAGATAACACTTGACCTTGCCTTCCATGAGTTACTTCCCGACCCCGCATGGTAAGCATATTGTCAGTTAGATCATTTGCATTGCAATGGACAAGTGCAAAAGATATATACACCATTTTGTTCCTGAATAATGTGGCCACAACATATATAATATGCTGTCACATCATTTGGCACAGATTTTCTGAAACGTTATCAAGGAAACAATCACTCAAAATCACAATACCTGCAATCTAGGCTAATCCATTCATCACTGAGTGCAGGGTAGAATGGTTCTCCTAAAACACCCTAAGAACATGTACGCAATACGAGATGATCTGTGCCATTAGTCATAATGGGCCTCTCCATGGACAGCTCGATGCCAACCAGATCCCCACCATGCTTCAGGTGAATATTCTGAGAACCTTCTCTTGAAGCCTTCATATTGTTCGGCTTGTCACTTCCATATTGACCAACCAGCTAGTACTAAAAGTGCAAACTTTGTCTTGGCCTCTCCCAGTTAAAAGGAGCATCTTCACGGGTCTCGTGGTCTCTGCATATTGATTATTGTGGTTTCCGTTCTTATGAAATCCTGAGGAGATTATTCTTTACATGTCGATTGTTACCAGCACTTGCATTTGACGAGTGGAGACGCTCTCTGAATGATGATGCTGGCTTTCTCTCACTCTTAAAATCTTGATGCACCATATTTAGCATTTCTTACTCGTTCATCAGTTCGGAGTTGGAATGATCAACATTGTTTCTATTAGGAGCAGCATCTATTTGCCCTTCGCCGGATTTGTATCTGTAGTCATGACCCGAGTACGTCTGGGTTTTTGGTGCCACTTAGATGTTCGCTGCTCCCCACCAAAACGATTCTCTTTTAAAGAGTTGCTTTTATCACTTTGGTTCATCTCAGGAGCCGAAGCAGACTCAGTTGAGATCTTGTCAGTGGACCCAGTACCAGCAATCCCATGATCAAGATCAAAATTCCCCGTCCTTCGATGGTCCTAAACGGATATCGTTTCCTGAACATTTTTCTCAGCCTCTTGCAAACCATGGTTAGCGCTGATTCAAAAGAACCATTCTGCCTCCACGCTCCACGACTTTCGAAAGTTTATTCTGCTAACTATCTCCATTGTTCGACTCAGCAATGGGCCCCACACTAATGATAGTTGAGTCACCATGTTCAGTAGTTTCAATGTTCTGAGACACCACACCGGCTGCTGAATGCTTCCTTGCTGAGCCAGTTCTTTGGCAGCAGGCTTTGGTATATAGCTCTCCATCTTGGCTATCTTAATTTTCATAGTATTCTGTACCACGCTCTCCTCCTTTGCTTTTGCAGTATCAGTTCGTATATAGCTCTCCATCTTGGCTATCTTAGTTTTCATAATATTCTGTACCACACTCTCCTCCTTTGCTTTCGTAGTATCACTTAGTAGTTCTGTATTATCGTCAGGTTTATCCATCATCTCGGTTTCATACTGTGATCGAACAGGTGCCCAGGCAAAAGTATCACTGCTATTGGATTTGTCTCTCTTTCCAATTTTATTATTACCTTGTTGATTCCGTGGCATGCCTCGAGATTTCTGAGGTTTCCAGAGGTGACCTCGTTTATGACTAATTTCTTCTCCAAGTAAATAAGAATGTTGTTCGAAATCTTGAATGACATGCTTAGCAACAGTAGACCTTGGCTGCAGCAAGTTAATATCCAGCTCGGGTTTCTCAAAGGGAACTTTTGCAGCATTGGTTTCTTTGGTGACTGTTGATGGTGCAGCAGTTCTACTCTTCTTCATGCTGCTCTTTTGTGATGTGTAGATGACTGTGTCATAACACTTGGCCTTGTGACCTGGCTAGGCTCGCCACTTGGGACAACTTAAACAGCTGAATTTTCAGAATGTAAAACATCATTAGCAGCCTTAGAAATTGGTTCACCGGTTTGACTTAAAGGAACCGATTTCCAGTCATATCCTTCACTGAGTTCAAACTCCGCCTTTGTCCTTGTCATGTCCGCTTATGTTCGTAAACACTTCCATCACTAACTTGAAAAAAAGTTTCAAAGTTTGCAATCTGAGTCTTGGAACGGACATTGCTTGGCTTCACCAAGAAAGCATCATCAAAAACAACAGTATTTTTTCCAACCATAATACTATTGCTAGCTCTGATCTGATCCTTGCGGTTAGGAACAACTGCTGAACTCAAGGTTTTTGATTTACTAGAATCGACATTAGAGTTCATGGATTTTCAAGATTCCTCTTCCTCCTGCTCAGCTGTATCACAAGACGGAGCTTTCCTGATTTCTGACTGGAAATGTCAGCTATATTAGTGCGTTGATTCAGTTCTTTCAATTTCGCCATAGCCTTCGGCTCTCTTATACGTTCTTCCTCCTCCTTTTGCAGTTTCTCAGCACGTTGTTTCTCTTTCTCCCTTATCTTAGCCCGCTGATAGAAGAACATCAGGCAAATATTATACAAAGGCAGACAATTGAATGCTTACTAGTAACCTTTTCCCTTCTTCCCTCGTAAAAAAAGTTGTCTGACTAACCAACTTATGTCCTCTTACTTCTATTTCTAAAATTGTTTTCAAGTATCAAAAATTTTATTTCCTCATTACTGGCAAATAAAAAAAACTACATATCATTTTTTCAAGTTTATGCTTCATGAGTACCATATATTGATCGGATACCAACTGACTCAACACTACTCGTCCCCACTGCTTACCGCAAACCATTTTCCCCCTAAAAAAATCCACACTTAGTTACTACTCACTGGTAACCACTGTATATTACCTGTGCGAGGCTATCACTTTCATCAAGGACCAATGTCAAATAATCACCATCATCTTTGCCTCAGAGGTTGAGTTAATGTTTTCCAGTCTCTTTCATAATTATATGACAATCATGTAGAAGAACATTAAAACTGATCTCTAAATTTGTAACTGAAACTTCAGCTGAGAACTCGGCATCAAGAGGTTTCTTACGCCATCCATCAACATCCTAATTGTTTAACCTTTTACCATGGTAATCAATTCTACTTTGTGCACCACGACTAGGTCTCCTGTAAATTTCCAAATGAGTCCTAAAAACAGGAATTATAAAAATCAAATAATTAAAGCAATGTTATTGACTCATTCACAAAATTGGAAGTATAGCAACATTGGGCAGTCCATCAAAATTGCGGTTTTTAGCATTTAGAACATCAATTGAGCGACAGTTACATGTTTGGACCACAAATGATTTGTTTTAGCATTGACAGCAAAAAACAAAACAAGACGACTTCAAAATAAGCAGCAAAATATCATCTTTTTAACATTTGGCATAATATTATGATCCCTTTAGTCAAAGAAATTCAAAATAGAAGAATTCTACTTCGTGCATTTCCATCGTTTAAAGAGCTTATTAATAGCAGTCCCTCCGGTCTATGTATCATCTCTCCATTCTCTCATTTAATTTCTCAATTCATAAACTTGGAGCAAAAATGTTTAATAGAAATGTTTCTATTTTCCGATATCTCATAAGAACTGCTACAGTAGATATTTAAGTGTCACTCAATTTCTCTATTCAAATATTATTTCTTTTTCCCATCAAAATCATAAAACCCTAGTTCAACACTCTGTCCTTTTCATATATACATTCAATAATTGATATATGATCATTTTCAAATAGTTAAAGTAATAGTTAAAAACGACGAGTGTGAGTATTTTCTAAAATATTTTTTTCTATAACAGACATGGCAACTTTACAGAAAGTCTAATGTATGATTAAATGAAAAGACTTGGGAATTTTCTAATTTAAAAACCTAAAATTTAACATTTGCTACAGCTTTGAGCAATTCATTTAGATAACTCAAAACACAGCCAAAACCTCACCCAAATAAACGGACAAGAACACATTAATCCTGTGCCCAGTAATGAATGTGATCAGTTTAGAATATTTTTTTAAAAAAAAACATCGCATGTAATAATTACTGTATCGTTGCTGCAAAGGAGAAATTGAAAAGGCGAAAGGTACATTAACATTGATATTTAACCAAAAAATTGTATCTTTCGCAGCATGAGAAAGAATACAAATTTGCAAGAGATTCGTACCCTGAAGATGAAGGATGATCGAGAGAGAGATTGTTGGGTCTTTGGGGCTCGATTTTTCACAGAGGATCCAGCCATGCCCCAGCGAGAGAGACAGAGAGATGGCGTAGATACAAACATGAAAAACATATATATTATTATCTTATTAGTAAGTTAGCATTTGCATGGTATTATCTTTAACATTTTCTTTAAAATACCCAAAAAAAAAAAAAAAAAAGAGTTTTATAACTATATAATAAAATTTTTAGTTTTTATCATCTATATCAAATTATCTATCATTTTATCTGCTATATTAAAATACTATTTTCATATCTTTAACCATTCCACATTTAAAATTTCACACATAATAACAAATTTATAATTATGAAATATTATTTATTGAATTATGTATTAATAAAAATATTATTATTTCTTATATTTAAATTTATAATTTTATTTTATTTTATTTTATTTATTTATTCATTATGTTAAATAAAACCTATTTTTAAGCAAAAAAAGAAAAATAGGCTTAGAAACTATGGGATAGAAGAAAAATATAAATAAAAAATTATATAATAATTCATTATATAAATAATAGAAATATAAATAGAATTGATTAATGAAAAAAACTACTAGTTCTTATCATTAAACAATAAATTTGTATAATTTAAATTTAAATTTAATTTTTAATAAATATATAGTTTAAATATTAAAAATTAAATTAAATTATATGTTTAATATACAATTTAAAAAAATTACATAAATACTAATAAAATTATAAATGTTTATTTATTTAAATATAAAATTATTTTATACAGTTAAGTTTTAGTTTATATGTCATATTTAATAGTTTTAATAATTATTTTTAAATATTAAATTTAAAATAATTATTTAATTATTTTAAATATTTATATTATATTTTTATTCTTAACTAAAAATATCAATGGAGTGAGTAGAGAGAGAATATGTTAATTTTTTTTTAAAATAATAGTAGAGAAAGAATTTATTAATTTTATATATTTAAGTAATTAATAATGGTTCATTAGATTTGAAAAACCAATTTAGAAATTATTCATTTTGGATAACTACTAGATAATTTAATGAAAAGCCAAAAAATAACGTTATCTATCTTTTCGTTAACTAAAATAGGAAAAAAAACCCTTACAGATAATATGATGCAAATGCTCTTATAACAATATTCCCTCATACTTTTCATAGCTCAATTTAACAATAAATGCCCTAGTTGACTCTAAGTCACCAGTTCGCATATCGAGAGCTAACTCTCATCAGACCCATAGTTCATAAAGTAATGTACGTGAGTGTAAAAAGGAAAACAAAGTTTGAGAGCAGAAACATCTTCCATACACAAAGTATTTGACAACTTAAAGCTGACTAGCTCGACTCATACCACTTATTCACCTATAAACGACTTGAGCTTGAATGATAAAACATGGCTTCTTAAATAAATAAGTCAAGCCGGAAAAGTACTAGGCTTAATTCGGCCCATTTACAATCCAAATATTAACGTGATTGAAATTAAAATGCATCTCTACGACATGTATTTTTCAAAACTATGTCAAAAATCAAGTATTTTTCCCCAATCACAGAGATAATCCTGCATGGTTATCTACTTGACACAAAGCTGTTTCCAAGAGAAAATATATTCATGATGACACAATATTTACATATGTCGTATTACAACATAATCATAGCATCTCTGTGAACATCAAACTAACAAGCAATAGCTCAAGATGCAGCAACTCCAACATATGAGCAACCATGTGATGGAGATTCATTTAGTTCCACCCACACTTCATTTACTCGGCCGATTAACTTGAACGGGGAGTTGTACTGCGCAATCGAATATGCAGATTCACCTTTTTTTGACGTTGAATTCGCCCATGGAGACCTGCAAAAAAGGAAAATTTTCAGAGGAGAAACGAGGGAGATGATGAACAACAAGCAATCAACTTTTCTCCCCCGAAAACCCAATCCATAAGTTCGTTCAAGTGGCAAAAGATGAAAAGCCGAATAGACAAACGCATGAAAACTAAGATAGATTAAGCAATTAAATTAAGATGAATCTAAATCATTTCATCGAGACAAGCAAGACGAAACGGATCATTTAATAAATTGAGTCTTCTGAAAAAGTTACTTCATCATAGGGATGGGCATCGGGGCGGTTCGGGGCC